>JASVEL010008515.1:0-15835 GCA_032618575.1 Nicotiana noctiflora
GTCGAGGTAGGCTGAGATGTCGGAGTCTGAATTGGATGATGAGGTCCAAAGGTTGAAACAACAAATGGCGGAGATGTATCAAGCTTGGATTAAGGGACATCATCCACCTTCATTTCCTACTACCGTGGATCTTTCCCCACAACACACACCAGGCTTTTCCCCTTACCACAATTACCCTGGCACTTCCTCCCAAACTTTCCATGCTCCACCAGTCAAAACGACCACATTCCCAGCTCCAGATACCCAAACATTGCACATAATTCTTTACACGCACATAATGATGCAAGCTTTGTGGGAAATATGCATGGTGACATTGAGTACGAAAATCCTTTTGGGAAGTTGTTGACTGAAGTTAATGATGTCGAAATTGGCGAAGGTCCCGGTAATTTTGATGTGCAATCTAGTGGCTAATATATTGAGCTTGGTAATTGGAAAGACACTCCTTTCTTGGTTGGCCAGGGAGGAGTTTTGGTGGTTTATTTTACTGTCATTTCTGCTTGTCCAGGTTATTTCTAGGTTGTAATCTGGATATTATCTTGTGGCTCAAACTCTTCTTCTTCTCATTTTGTCTAGTTTGTTTAGTTGTAGTAACTCATCTAATGCTATATAGGATTGTTCCAGGGTTGCAACCCATGTCTGTTTTGCTTGCTTTCTTCAAACCCCTTTCACCATCTGTCTAATGCAATATTATGTTTTCTGTTAGTCTTGGTCAGTTTTTGTTTAGGTTACTTTTTCTCTCATAGTTCTCTTCGTCCTAACTCAAGCGACATGACATGCACGCATAATTCTCAGCCTGATCTTGAAACCTAGTCTAATCATGATGCGATGGCACAGTTTTGAACATGACAAAAGAGGCATTTGAGGAAACAACTATGGATTCATGCATTCTGAGATAAATTAAAGCTTGAATTAAGTGAAACTGAGGCAGCAAGTCTGGAAATCAAGAGGTTGATAAGAGCATACAACAATGTTTCTCAAGCAGTTTGCGGTAAATGTGTCAGCGCTGAAATGCATTCTTCCACATCAAGGTAAGGTTGAATCAAGTTTGTTTTGAACTAGCAAGGATCACTCATCAGGATAAAGGTATTGCCTATTGGCACTTTTTGTTTGTGTTGATATCATCAATAGATACTATGTGTGATTTGTTTGCTTATCTTCAATCGCACACTTGTACTTGGCATTCTCAAAGTTTGGTATGACGAAGGCTTTTTATTCTGCTTCCCAAACACTTTTATCCTTTGCTACCCATTTTGAGCCCTAATTTTTTGTTTCGTACCCCTCTTTTGGAATCAAAAATATAGTCAGGACTTAGAAAATAAAAAGAAAAAGAGAAAAAGAAGAAAAAAAAAGAAATGAGAAAAAGAAAAAAAAAGGAAGAAAAAGAAAGAGAAAAAGAAATAGTAACAAAAAGTAGTCTTTTGAACTACGTTCGACCTGATTCTTGTCACCACAAGATACGTAGGCAGCCTTACGATTCGGTCATACCAAATAAAGTATTTCATAATCCCCCGAAATCAATACTGAGGCAGATTTTTTAAGAAATCCCATCAAAGAAAAAAATCCAAATAAAAGAAGTCCCCACACTCCAAGAAACTGGGGCAGAGGTTTTAATTTTGCCAAAAGGCCAAATTCCAAAAGTTGTAATTTCGAACCCCTTTCATCTTGAATTATTTTGAGCCTTCACGCTACCCTTTCTTTCTAACCCTGTCCAAAAGCCTAAATTACGGTCCAAAGGAAGACCTTCCGACCAATCATTTAGGATGCCATATCAAGTGTTGGTGAAAGTATGATCTCCCTGCATCATGGGTAATACCTTTGTTCTCAGAACAATGAGAGAAAATTGTAAAATGAGAGAGTCTTATCGGTGAAAACCCTCAGGGGCACCGTAAGGCGACGGTGAGTTGAGAAAAAGAGCGAAATGAGAGAGGCTTGATGGTGAAAACCCTTCAGGGCACTACAAGTCGACTGAGGATTATGGATCAAATGGGACAATCGAAGTGCTGAAGCCCAGTTTCACAACAAAGAGGTACAACAAGAGTTGAATATTAGACTTGCTCGAGAGATTAGGCCACTCAGTCCAAAGGTGCATGTCATGGTCATTAGGGTTGGTATCCACAAATGATAAAGTTCAACATAGTAATGTTCTTGTTATGTATAATCTCTTTCCCTTGTCCCTTATTTTGTTAGAGTCCCTTCTTGAGTCTGTTTGGTCCGAACAAGTGAGAAATGACTTTAAAATTTGCCACCAGCTTTCCAATTGCACAAAGCGGAGTTCGGCCATGCACATCAGAATTGATAACTGAGGTTCAGGCAATTGAGTGGATCTTGAATTTTGAGAAAATACAAAGATTCAGCACCTCTCAAAATAAAAACACAATGCAACAAGTGAAAATGGGAGATTCAAGTTAGAGGTTTTGTGGTCTAATTCCAATCAAAGGGTCAAACAACGCCTTGCTAGCCCGAAGCAGCTAATCGGAGTGAAACATAGCATTGGCAGAAGCAGACACTCAGCAATAATGCCACAAACTAACCACCACATTTTCAAACTAACTAGATTTTATTTGTCTAAAGCAGGGGCAAGAAATTTTTAAGTCCACAGGGACCTCCCATGGTAAAGCATGGTTCAGGGAGCAAAATTCTATTCAGAATACTCCAAGATGGGAGCGTAGCTCAGGTAAGTTCATTCTCACTTCTCAGGACCCTCCTGGATAATGGGATTTAATTTTAAAGTTCCCAGGACCCTCCTGGATAATAGGATTTAGTTTTAGAATTTTCAGGACCCTCCTGGATAATGGGATTTAGTTTTTGAATTTTCAGGACCCTCATGGATAATGGGATTTAATTTTAGAATTTTCAGGACCCTCCTGGATAATGGGATTTAGTTTTAGAATTTTCAGGAACCTCCTGGATAATGGGATTTAGTTTTTGAATTTTCAAGACCCTCTTGGATAATGGGATTTAGTTTTAGAGTTTTCAGGACCCTCCTCGATAATGGGATTTAGTTTTAGAGTTTTCAGGACCCTCCTGGATAATGGGACTTAGTTTTAGAGTTTTTAGGACCCTCCTAGATAATGGGATTTAGTTTAGAGTTTTCAGGACCCTCCTGGATAATGGGTTTTCAGGACCCTCCTGGATAATGGGATTTAGTTTAGAGTTTTCAGGACCCTCCTGGATAATGAGATTTAATTTTAGAATTCTCAGGACCCTACCTTGGATAATGGGATTTAATTTTAGAGTTTTCAGGACCCTCCTGGATAATGGGATTTAGTTTTAGAATTTTCAGGACCCTCCTGGATAATGGGATTTAGTTTTAGAATTTTCAGGACCCTTCTCGATAATGGGATTTAGTTTTAGAATTCTCAGGACCCTCTTGGATAATGGGATTTAATTTTAGAATTTTCAGGACCCTCCTGGATAATGGGATTTAGTTTTAAAATTCTCAGGACCCTCATGGATAATAGGATTTAGTTTTAGAATTTTCAGGACCCTCCTGGATAATGGGATTAATTTTAAAAGTTTTAAGGACCCTCCTGGATAATGGGATTTAATTTTAGAATTTTCAGGACCCTCCTGGATAATGGGATTTAGTTTTAGAATTCTCAGGACCCTCCTGGATAATGGGATTTAATTTTAGAATTTTCAGGACCCTCCTGGATAATGGGATTTAGTTTTAGAATTCTCAGGACCCTCCGGGATAATGGGATTTAGTTTTAGAATTATTAGGACCCTCCTGGATAATGGTATTAATTTGAAAAGTTTTCAGGACCCTCCTGGATAATGGGATTTAGTTTTAGAATTTTCAGGATCCTCCTGGATAATGGGATTTAATTTTTGAATTATCAGGACCCTCCTGTATAATGGGATTTAATTTTTGAATTTTCAAGACCCTCCTAGATAATGGGATTTAGTTTTAGAATTTTCAGGACCCTCCTAGATAATAGGATTTAGTTTTAGAATTTTCAGGACCCTCCTGGATAATGGAATTTAGTTTTAGAATTTTCAGGACCCTCCTGGATAATGGGATTTAGTTTTAGAATTTTCAGGACCCTCCTGGATAATGGGATTTAATTTTAGAATTTTCAGGACCCTCCTGGATAATGGGATTTAGTTTTAGAATTTTCAGGACCCTCCTGGATAATGGGATTTAGTTTTAGAATTTTTAGGACCCTCTTGGATAATGGGATTTAGTTTTAGAATTTTTAGGACCTCCTGGATAATGAGATTTAGTTTTATAATTTTTAGGACCCTCCTGGATAATGGGATTAATTTTAAAAGTTTTAAGGACCCTCCTGGATAATGGGATTTAATTTTAGAATTTTCAGGACCCTCCTAGATAATGGGATTTAGTTTTAGAATTCTCAGGACCCTCCTGGATAATGGGATTTAGTTTTAGAATTCTCAAGACCCTCCGGGATAATGGGATTTAGTTTTAGAATTTTCAGGACCCTCCTGGATAATGGGATTAATTTTAAAAGTTTTCAGGACCCTCCTGATAATGGGATTTAGTTTTAGAATTTTCAGGACCCTCTTGGATAATGGGATTCAATTTTTGAATTTTCAGGACCCTCCTGGATAATGAGATTTAATTTTTGAATTTTCAAGACCCTCCTAGATAATGGGATTTAGTTTTAGAATTTTCAGGACCCTCCTAGATAATGAGATTTAGTTTTATAATTTTCAGGACCCTCCTGGATAATGGGATTTAGTTTTAGAATTTTCAGGACCCTCGTGGATAATGGGATTTAATTTTTGAATTTTCAGGACCCTCCTGGATAATGGGATTTAATTTTTGAATTTTCAGGACCCTCCTGGATAATGGGATTTAATTTTTGAATTTTAAGGACACTCCTGGATAATGGGATTTTGTTTTAGAATTTTCAGGACCCTCCTGGATAATGGGATTTAATTTTTTGAATTTTCAAGACCCTCCTGGATAATGGGATTTAATTTTTGAATTTTCAGGACCCTCCTGGATAATGGGATTTAGTTTTAGAATTTTCAGGACCCTCCTGGATAATGGGATTTAATTTTAGAATTTTCAGGACCCTCTTGGATAATGGGATTTAGTTTTAGAATTTTCAGGACCCTCCTGGATAATGGGATTTAGTTTTAGAATTTTCAGGACCCTCTTGGATAATGGGATTTAGTTTGGAATTTTCAGGACCCTCCTGGATAATGGGATTTAGTTTTAGAATTTTCAGGACCCTCCTGGATAATGGGATTTAATTTTTGAATTTTCAGGACCCTCCTGGATAATGGGATTTAATTTTTGAATTTTCAGGACCCTCCTGGATAATGGGATTGAATTTTTGTATTTTTAGGACCCTCCTGGATAATGGGATTTAATTTTTAAATTTTCAGGACCCTCCTGGATAATAGGATTTAATTTTAGAATTTTCAGGACCCTCTTGGATAATGGAATTTAGTTTTAGAATTTTCAGGACCCTCTTAGATAATGGGATTTAGTTTTAGAATTTTCAGGACCCTCTTGGATAATGAGATTTAGTTTTATAATTTTCAGGACCCTCCTGGATAATGGGATTTAATTTTTGAATTTTCAGGACCCTTCTGGATAATGGGATTTAATTTCAGAATTTTCAGGACCCGCCTGGATAATGGGATTTCATTTTGGAATACTCAGGACCCTCCTAGATGATGGGATTTAATTTTAGAATTTTGAGAGCTATATAGGTAGCGTGATCCAATTAACATTCACATTTATGCCCGAATCCCAAACTGGGGCAGAATTTATTTATTTATTTATTTTTGTTTGTTTTGTTATAATGTCAGGAGCCCACCTGGATAACGAGGGAAATCATTTCAGAAATCAGTTCATGCTAGAAGTAGCAGAAGCTCGCGGCAAGAATGCGAGTCAATAATCCGAGGTGATCAACATAAAGAGTTTCAATCCAGAATAGAAAAGAAAAAGAAAAAAAAAAGGAATAAGAAAAAGAAAAAAAAAAAGAGAAAAGGGAGGTGAGTCCAAAATGTAGAGGCCGAGACAAGAGGTGGATCGCTCAAGACATGACTAAAGTCACAAGCATTGTATGTCCAGTTTTGATTCGAAAAGAAGAAGAAAAACGAGCTAACACCTGCATCAAGCGAGCATCAAGGTTCAGATCTGAAGTCTGCATGAAGAACCATTCAAGAATCAAGATCAAGCTTCAGAAGACTTATAGATAGGAATCTTGTAACTCATAGTTGATAGGCTTAGTTAGCCTTTTTCATTTTCTGATTTTGATGTAATCACAGGACCGTGGGCTGGAACCTCGACGGCACTCGACTCGACTCTCCACCTCGGTAAACTCCATCATCTCATTCACTTCTGAACTACACGTGGCCTGATTCCTCTATAGACGATGATATGTAGGCAGCTCAGATACCAGAGCTCGGTCACATTCTCTTTTCTTCTAGTTGGTCTTTTAAATAAGGGTCAGGTCAAAAATCATGTCTAGTCGTTCTTTGTCTGAAAATACTTTGTATTTTCAGTCAAAGAGGGGCAGCTGTAGACACGTAATTTTTGACCATCCCCAAAATTTCACCCGTTTTAGCGTAGAATATTTAATTTAGGTCTCATATAGTTATTTACACGAATTTTAACTCTTTTACATTATTTTTATCATAAAATTGAAAAACAATTAATACAAAAATAGTTTCATATTATATATAATTTAGTTTAGTTAATTAAATTAATTTTTGCATTACGTAATATATTTATCTTATATTAAAAGTAATTTAATTAAGGTTTGGATATTTGTTTTTAATCCAATATTATGGCCTAAATCAGAGGCCCAAATACCTTATTCATGTCCACAAGTAAAATTTTTTAACCTAAAACCCATAACCTCTTCTCTTTTTCAATAACCTAACAAGACACACATTGGAGGGAACAAGAAGAAGTAACCCTAGCTGAAGAGATATATCCAACCCGCCGCCCACCCCATCTGAGGATCCCCAGCCGCCTCTGCTCCTTGAACCCCATACCCGCCGGCCACCCCTCTTTTCTAGCAGAAATCACCGGCCACTTCTGCTTCTTCTCTCAACAACAACCAACGGCCAGCCATCAGCAAAAGTGCCGCCCACCCACAGCCGCAACATCTCACACGAAGAGACCCTATACCAGCCGCTAGAGATATAGCAGATTACCGCCACCGCTCCCGAACACCATCTCCATAAATCGCATCGTTAACCACCAAACGACCTCCTACATCACGCCAAATCCCACAGCCCCGTCGCACCACCAACAGTGCTTTCTTTCTTCAGCAGACAAAGATGAGTGGCAGCCCACCCTTTCTTGTCTTAGCCGTTGCCGCTGTCTTCAATTTTTCACCGCTGAACCAGCAGCTCGCTTCTTCTTCAACCAGCAACAACTGAAGCTCTTTGTCTTCCTTGAACAAATGGATGAACCCTAGATATCAAGCTGCGCCGAAACACGCACACTCCTCTGTCAATTTGTTTTTCTTTTGTTTCTTTCTCTTTGACATCTATTCGATTTTTGGTTTCAAATTCATGGAGTTCATATGATTTTGAAAGTTGTTTAGTGTTTGGATTGATTCGAGGTCGTGGGTCGTCATTGTTCGTCGAGGTTCGGGATTGCGATTCACAGTTTCAAGTGATTTTGTTTGTCAATTCGGATTCCATCGTAGTGGTGGTTTATTGACGCCTTTGTAACCGTCAGAATTTTCGTTAATCAAAGACGCGTTTACATTTGAGTTGTCTGGTTCGACTTCCCATTGCAGCCATTGCTTGTGTAACTGTTGAACACTTTGAGAAATTGGAACATCCATTTTAGTGACTCTTGTACAACCAATTTCTTGTGAGTTAGATTTTCGGGCTCGATTTAAAGTCGCTGTCCGAGGTTTAATCCAGGCAGATTCGCAGCTTCTGGTTCTATTATTGCTCTCAAATTTTGGAGTTGAAATCTTGTGCTTGCTGATTTTGTCTCAAGAAAGGATTTGCTTAACTGGTTGTTTCGAGTCTACTGTTGTTGATCGCCGCTCGAGTGTTCTGATCGGGATTTGCTGTTATCGTTCGAAAGTTTGGTTGAGGTTCACTTCTCTTCCTCCTCCTAAACTTCGACATTATTTCAATTAATTTTTCTATTATGCTTAATTGTGCTTAATTTACTTGCTATTTGAAATTCATGTGATAAATGCTTGGTTATGGATTGTCTGATTACTTCATTCTTATTTGTATTTGTTGGGTAAGAATTGAAGTAGAATGAATTCTATATTTTTTTAGCTCTTTTAATTAATTAAAGCGTTAGGAGCATGCTTAGGCCGATAACACTTGGGTAGGCAAGTTTTAGGATTTCCGTTGATTCGAGGTGAGAGGTCGTTGCCGTAGTTATTGTTATCCGGGGAATGCCCCGAAGAGTTTGTATATATTATTATCCGGGGTATGCCCCGAAGAACTTTGTAAATATTTTGGAGGTCGTGACGAGCTTGCGAAGGAGGCATAGTGTAGTATTTTGTTCTTATTTATATTCTTATTTTTCTTTTATTAGGTGGGGACGACCTCGAGCCCTTTTGAGTGTTGATTTTTCTGTGCTTGTTTTACCTCAACTTGAATGTTTTGAAAGCCAACCTGATCAAGTACGCAACCGTACTAGTTACGGGATTTGGGGAGTGCCTAACACCTTCTCCCCGAGTCAAATGAATCCCCTTATCCGAATCTCTAGTGTAGACTTAGTTTTGGAGTCTAAAGTGTTTTAAAGGAAAATCATTTAAAAAAAAACTGTGGCCTGGCACACCGAAATCAATGTCAGGTGGCGACTCTGAATAATTTCCTTTTAAAAATGCCATTTTTGTCACTTTCAAAATTGAAAACTCCTTTTCAAGCTTTTTTACTAAATTCTTTTATTAATTTGAGAGGGTTTAGTGGGAAGGTTTGTGTTCGGTAAAAAAAGGGGGTGTGACAGGTGGTTGTCATAGGGTTACATCGAGCCTACTGTAGATATTGATAACGTTGTCAAGAGATTTTTGATAATATGAGTTCAATAAAGGACTAATTCGATGTGATCATGGCCTTTAATATAAGTGGGTATTAGGTTAGTATAATATTCTGTTTAGTTAAATGGACTTATGTGGTTGAAGCGGTGACTAACGATATAACTATCGTAGCATTGGTACAATAAACGTTTCAGTATGAACTTATGCAACGAGGTCTTAGTGTTCATAAACGGAATACTAGGACCCATGTACCTTATCTCATTTACGCAACGGAATACTATCTATAACGGAAGGTCCTATTACTACAGTCGTATTAGTCTCCCAAATTTCTTCCAACGGAGAGATATTATTAGAATGATATAATGTTCATGCTTAGATGTTCCATTGGACTAATATGATTACCTATGCATATACCATAAGTAGCAGAGATTCCAGAGTTACTAGGTTCTATGAATGGTTAAGCTGCCTATTTATATGCGTTAGTGTAATAGGACCTTACGTTTATAAATCGTGGTTGTTATTTAGTAATTGACCGTTTATGAATATTATTTCATTCATATACTAGAGCCATATGCATCGGCCTATAGCAACCATATAGGCCCGTTTACTAATATGATTACCTATGCATATACTATCAAAATTTGATTAGGAGTAACAACCACAATATATAAACGGAAGGTCCTATGACTACAATCGTATTAGTCAAATAGATTTATGTGGTTGTCATAGGACGATATAACTCCCAATACTATTTGGATGGTTTATCTAGATGTCATAGGACTATGCACCTATCGGGTATAAGCTAGTATTTAATTCATATACTACGGTCATACTAGTTGGTGCTTGGTAGTTCACCATATGGATGAGTATATGATGGTAATTAGTACTAGGCTAGTCATAACCTATGCCGAATAGGGAAGTACAATTACTATCTACTATTAGTTAGAATATTGACCTTAGTATGCTCAATGACCCAACGATTGGAGGATATGAATACCCTACGACAACCACATAAGTCCATTTGACTAATACGGGTGTAGTCATAGGACCTTCCATTTATATATCGTGGTTGTTATTTAGTAATTGACCATCTATGAATATGATTTCATTCATATACTAGGACGCATCGGCCTACGACAACCACATAAGTCCATTGGACTAATGAACTTATGTGGAGTTAATGCATAACATATGCTATGACAGACTAAACAGGCCTATACGGTTGTAGGTGCAATGGGGGTTAAAATTGTCCTATCGTAGGACCCATAGGGTTGATTACTATCCGATGGACTTAAGTCTCCATTGAGTGTAATACTGATTAGGTTTCATACTATGGACTATTACTAGTAGTGGACAGGCATAGCATACTACGAAAACAACAATATTTTATATATTTGACAGCGGAGACTTAAGTCCCAGTACATTTAGTATACTTGATTGACCAAGACTAGGACGGATAGGCAAAATACCTTAGTACCCCCCTAAACTATTTGAGAATTATTATTTTTCTCCCTAAATTATCTCTGGTTCGAATTACCCCCTTAACTTGGCATTTTGAGAATAATTACCCCCTAAATGCTTATGTGGCAAAAAGTGTGGGTACACTCACCTGCCATGTGGATTTTTCTGTCCATGTGGCATTTTCGTGAAAAATAAAAAAGAATTTTTAACTTTTTAAGAATATTATTTTTTAAATAATCTTTTTCAAATACAATTTATAATAAAATTTGATAGAACGACATTAGTTAGGCTAAATATTTTTATTTGTTCAAAAATAATAAAATTTTAGTTAATCTTTTTTTGAATTTGACCGGAAAATAAAGATTTATACAATTAAAATAAATAGTCAATGCATCTAAAAATTTATAAAATATAGTTTGAAATTAATTATTTTGGCTATAATTTTTTATATATCTCTATATTACAGTGCTCCAATTTTGTTTTACGGATTTTACCTAAAAAAAGTAAAAATACACAGTTGAAATAAATAGTCATTGCATCTCAAAAGAATAAATAAAAATAGTATACAATTACAAGAAATTACAAGTGCAATTGTACACTCTTTTTATTTCTTCTTTGATTCAATGATTATTTATTTCAACTATGTATTTTTTATAACTTTTTAGATGTCTTGACTATTTATTTCAATTGTATAAATTTTTATTTTCAAGTAATATTCAAAAAAAGATTAACTAAAATTTTATTATTTTTGTACAAATAAAAATATTTAGCATAACTAATGTCGTTCTGTCCAACTTTTATTATAAATTGTATTTAAAAAAATTATCTAAAAAATAATATTCTTAAAAAGAAAATAAATTCACGAAAATGCCACATGGACAGAAAAATCCACATGGCAGGTGAGTGTACCCACACTTTTTGCCACATAAGCATTTAGGGGTAATTATTCTCAAAAGGCCAAGTTGAGGGGGTAATTCGAACCAGAGATAGTTTAGGGAGGAAAGTAATAATTCTCAAATAGTTTAGGGGGTACTAAGGTATTTTGCCCTAATGAATACTATATCTTAACGTCGGCTAGGTATGGTTGATTCCAAAATCAGCTTACAACATAATAGTACGTCTATCAATATGTGGCCATTTATGTCACATATATGAAATACGGGATGTACATGCTATTTAATATGCAATCTATGTGGATCATAATAAGGATTTGACGGCATATAAATGCGTTCCAAATACGATTATTGATGTCGTGGAATGTAACACTCTTCAGATTGGGTCCAAAACTACACATAAGGTAATATGACTTTGTAGGGATACGGTTATGATACCTTACTAAATATGGTTGTAACGGACAGATAGTGGGCACTTTTATACATATTAAACATTAGTCATTTATAATTTTCACTATAAGGCCTAACGTTCATACACCTATGCTAGGACTCAAATTTCACCGAATATGATTAATGGTTATCCATTGTAATTGCCAATGATATACTGACCGAATGGTAACCAAGCCGATTTGATTTCAGATAATTACGAATATACTCAAATTTCATACTATAACAATGGCCTACGACTATTTTGAGAGACATGTGGACTGAATAACTACCATATACTAATATTCATAACAAATGGATACCCATACGTATCGTATTATCCTATGCAGACTATGATTAGACTAATACCATTTCTAGTCTAGGTATTAGTTGTATCTCATTCAGTTCTCCCAAATCACCGGATGCGTAGGTACTTCCATTACTCCCAATCGGTGCCTCCTCAACACCGATACGTATGGGTATTGTTGGGACTTGGGACATTACTCCTATGTCCAATTCCGACACCATCCCATACAATCGAAATGACTCAAATATATTTGAATATATGCGTAGGGACAACCACATAAGTCCATTGGACTAATACGATTGTAGTCTTAGAAACTTCCGTTTATATATCGTCCTAGTGATCGTATAACTTAGGATTTAGGAATATGTAAAGTTACGATATCATTTAGAAGGGTGACCGTATATTTAACACATTATTGAACATAAGAGGCCTATGCGAAACTTATTCATCTTATACCTAGTAGGCCGCACATTCATTTGATGTTTAGTATGAATCAATGGAGTAATATAATAATCAAATATATGTAATCATGTAGTCCACTTAGCTCATCAACCACTGATCTAAGGACCTGAATATTATTTCTAGTAAGGTCGGACAGTAAAAAGATTAGAATATGAGTAAATCTCTTACGTTTGATGGTGGACATTGACTAATATAGTGGATATATAGGACCTATTTTACCACGATGAATTTCTGATAAAATGTAAGGTTATTTGACGTATACCCATTCAGTGATTGACCCTATAGGATTCCTGAGACTTCGTGGTTGTCATTCAAGTGACCATCATACATTCTTATACCACTACTACAATGACTCCCTAGGCCTGATCATCTCTTTCTCATGTTAGAAATAACAATCACGATATATAAACGGAATGTCCTATTACTACAATCGTATTAGTCAAATGGACCATTACTATAAGTTATATGGAATAGTCCGAATATCCTCACACTATGGACCATAAGATAACTACCAAAACATATCAAACAACACTAAAATCATCATTTCACATCGGATTCAAGCATAAGTTTTTTCAAAACTTCCAAAACACAAATTCGATTACCATGTAGGCAACATTATCAAATACAACATGACATTAGGATATGGGGACATCATACTATTCGCCTTGGTCTTGTTATTGGACCATGTGATTGTGGCAAGGCCTATGACTCAATTGTGCCTCCAGATTAAGAATAGTAGTATCTTGCCTTTGTATGTGCAGTTATTTCTCATTATTTTATTCTACCACTATATTACTTAGGTATTGGACTCAATACCGGTCATATTTACTTCATAGAAATACGGATAGATACAGTTCCTATGACTTGGTGGGCTCCTAATTGACCCAAGGCACTTACGTACTTTAGGGTATATTCTACTCATAACATCCGATATTAGTAACCACAATAAGTCCATAATTTGATATGTCCTAGTCATAAGCATCCTAGTATATATATGGTTTATGTACCGTATGTTAGGAATGTTCAACGCCTGTTCATCACCATACTTATATGGAAGCCTTATAATATCGATTGTGAGTAAACATGTCATATATGTCGTAGGCCAATAACCTAATATAACCTTCACAACTACTATGTTATATACCTATGATTACCGATTTTGGATGTCCATACTAAACGGAAGGTCTTATAGGATAAAATACCGGTCATGGGCATCCATATATACTACCTGACATTATAGTAAACAGGCGTCATACTACTGGACTAGGTGTATTAATTAGGTTATACTTACTATACTTATATTTATTAGGTTACCATCAACTAGGTGACAAATTAGTCCAATATGGAGATTGAAGAGGGTTTCGACGGGAAGTGATTGGAGGTAAGTCTCGTGGTCTAAGGTCTATTACCAACATATATTACATTGGAGCGTCAATATTGAGAATTCATATTAGTTAGGTCCTAATTCGTCCATGTGAACATTATCCTATGCATTAAGCTATGTTAACGATAATATTATAAACCAATGGGGATAAACGGTATTTAGCTGGAGGAATAATTAAATTATTATTGAAGTGTGCTATATTAAATGACCACCTTCATAATCCCAGTGGACCTATGGTAATTGACCGTCTATGAATATGATTTCATTCATATACTAGGATGCATTGGTCTACGACAACCACATAAGTCCATTGGACTAATACGATTGTAGTCATAGGACCTTCCGTTTATATATCATGGTTATTATTTAGTAATTGACGTCTATGAATATAATTTCATTCATACATTACTCCTAATCAAATCTTGATAGTATATGCATAGGTAATCATATTACTAAATATTACTGGCGGAGTATAATATAGCACAAGGCTATTTTAAAATTCGGATGGGAGCGATTAAATCCTATGACACTATTAGTTCATGATACAATCGTCATACACCTGCTTTGGACCTATGACTTCCATCGTGGGTAACTAATACGTATAAATCAGCCTAACAAGTTCACTATCGGAATATCAGAATATATTTCGTTATCCTAGTATGAACTTATGACATTAATAAATGACATTACTCCCAATCTATGAACGTATGACTACAATGTTTGGGTCCAGTGACGACTACATAAGTACAGGTGCTAGAGTAATCAAAACTTACAGGCAACTAATCACACGTGAACGTCCATTGGAAATGGAATCAAACACTAATCCTATGACATGATTAGTAGGTAATATTGATGATTACGACTTAGGTAATGTAACGTGCGGTGTATACTAGTAATACAATCATTATACATGATCCCCTGATTAATATCGTAGTGGTTACTATATGAAATTATACAAATGTGTATAATTTCCCAAATGACAACGTATAGTCACATTTGATTAGGAGTAATGTCATACGTTCATAACCTATGTGTTAGACCAATAATGTTTATGGACATTCATGGACCCAAAACAATTATAAAAGTTAGAGGGTCAATCATAGCATGCAGGTCGTAACGTATACGAAAATTAACAAAGGAGAAAGATAATGGAGACATATGTAGAGATAACAGGGGATGTTTAGTGATCTTTATTCATGATGATGGGTTGGTCTGCCTCTCCATGAAGATGTTCAGATCCTTATAATCATGTGTTCTTTGATCTAATGTTATCCTGTATTGTTGATGGTGATTCTCACTCTGCATTGTACTCTATATTTCTTAGAGCCCCCATAGGGAGAGAGTGGAACCCTTTTTCTGATAATTGCTTCGGTATTTATAGATCTTAACTGTGATAGTTGACTTTCCTTGGGGATCGAGTCCGTGTTGTGGAAATGTTGCGGGCGTACCCGCGGGGCGTCGTCCCCGCAAAGAAAGCTTTAGGCGGATATGGGCGGCCGCTTGTGGTCGGGGGCGGCCTTATCGCTTATGGCATCTACGTCAGATGGGGCGGCCTCGATGTTTTGCTGCCTTTGTATGGGCCACGTGAGGTGATCGACATGTTGTTTATGAGTTGATCTTTAAGAGGTCGAGTTATAGCTTATACAGATAGTCCCTCCGCTTATCGCGGTTACGTCGAGATGGACCGGGATGAGCGGATATGACGGCTTGGCGTCGTTTCCATTCGATTGAGGATACGACGGCCTCCTGGGGCGCCTTGTCGTTGGATGGGGATTTCCAAAAGCGCCCCCGCCTTATGGGGGCTCGACCGATTTGGCGCCACAGGGAATACTTGTGATGACGGCTTGTGTTCCGGCGCGCACCCCCCCCCCCCCCCAATTTCGATCGTGGGAGCGACGGTTTCGATGAAAGTTGAACCTTTTCTGACGGTTGAGATTCGCATTAAATGGCG
>JASVEL010008516.1:0-57592 GCA_032618575.1 Nicotiana noctiflora
GACTGAACCTTTGCTTCAAAAGTCCTCCTACATATCCTGGGCTAAACAAAAATCAGGTCAATGTAGTTCGGGAAGTTTTGGTAGCTGGGACTACCGTGACTGTTGTGATATCGCTGTTACTGCTGCTGCATGCTGTTACCACTGCTTTACTGAACTCCTTATTACACCGTGCTAAAAGAAAAACAAGAAGCTAAGCTAGTCTATGGATCATAAGATCTCATCTGCCTTCATGTCGCCTTGCGTTTTTGTTATCTTGTGACTCTTTTAGTGCTTCCTTCTGAAAATTTGGAGGTGGTTCTGGTCTTCGACCCTTTAAACATCAGATCTCCTTGTTTTTCTCAATCTACTGTAGATATAGCCTTCTCCGTCGAGTCTTCTATGTTAAGGGAGGTAGACAAAGTTTGAAATTGTTCCTCTCCTGATGTGTCTCATACTTCTTCTATAACATGAAGAGTGTTTTCGGCCACTGTTGCCTTCTTTCTTGTTTCTGAACTTGGATTTGTGCTGGTGATCTTCCGGTGCGTCCCTCTGCATTCAGGATGGGTCGCTGGTTCCAATACATGTGATGTAAAAACTGAAGAAATAATCCTCTTATTATACAGGTGGGCGCCTGATTCTAAGACACGAAAATGTATTCCCTTGTTATACAGGTGGGCGCCTATTTTCTATGACATGAAAAGTATTCCCTTGTTATACAGGTGGGCGCCTAATTTTAAGACATTAAATGTATTCCCTCGTTATACAGGTGGGCGCCTATTTGCTAAGACATGAAATGTATTCCCTCGTTATACAGGTGGGCGCCTGAATTGCTAAGACGTGAAAAGAATTCCCTCGTTATACAGGTGGGCGCCTATTTGCTAAGACGTGAAAAGTATTCCCTCGTTATACAGGTGGGCGCCTATTTGCTAAGACATGAAAATGTATTCCCTCGTTACACAGGTGGGCGCCTAATTCTAAGACATGAAAATGTATTCCCTCGTTATACAGGTGGGCGCCTAATTCTAAGACATGAAAATGTATTCCCTTGTTATACAGGTGGGCGCATATTTCTAAGACATGAAAAATGTATTCCCTCATTATAAAGGTGGGCGCCTAATGCTAAGACATGAAAAATGTATTCCCTCGTTATACAGGTGGGCGCCTAATTGCTAAGACATGAAAAATATTCCCTCGTTATACAGGTGGGCGCCTAATGCTAAGACATGAAAAGTATTCCCTTGTATATAGGTGGGTGCCTAATGCTAAGACATGAAATGTATGCCCTCGTTATACAGGTGGGCGCCTATTTGCTAAGACATGAAAAGTATTCCCTCGTTATACAGGTGGGCGCCTATTCGTTAAGACATGAAAAGTATTCCCTCGTTATTGTGACGACCCAAAGGGTCATCACTTGTTTTATTAATCATTTTGAGCTTTTGAGGTCTTGAAAACCTTATTTATAGTTGCCTCGATTTGCATGCACAGTCCGGGCACAAAGCTGGAAAAGATTTATGTTGAAATATGTGAAATATGTGAAAAAGTTGAAGAATTTTGATATTAATATTGATATGGTTGACTTTGGTCAACATTTTTGGTAAACGGACCCGGATCCATGATTTGACGGTCTCAAAAAATCCATAGAAAAATATGGAACTTGGGCATATGCCCGGAATTGAAATCCGAGGTCTAGAACCCCGGTAAAAGAATTTTTCTGTTAAATTGTTTTCTGAAAATGTTTAAGGAAAATAAAACTGAATTTTGATTAAAAAGTACTGGTATCGGGCTCGTATTTTGGTTCCGACGCCCGGTACAGGTCATATATATTGGTTAAGCGCTTCCTGTAAAGTTTGGTTGAAAACGGACGTCGTTTGACGCGTTTCGGCCTTAAATTGGAAATTTTGGAAATTATGAAATTTGAAAGAATTCTTGAGTTTTAAGGCTCAATTCATTGATTTTGATGTTATTTTAGCGATTTGATTGCGCGAGCAAGTTCGTATGATGTTTTTGAGTTAGTGTGCATATTTGGTTTGGAGCCCCGAGGGCTCGGGAGTGTTTCGGAGGTGGTTCGGGGTGTTTTTGGATTTGAAAACACAGCAGAAATTCTGCTCTTTCTGGACAGGGATTTTGTACTACGCGATCGCGGCCTCATCCACGCGATCGTACAGCATTGGCCAGTCCTTCTACGCGATCTCAGCATTCCTCACGTGATCGCGTAGCTTCCAGTTTTTCCCCTACGCGATCGCAGTCATGTTCACGCGATCGCATAGGCCAAATAGGCTGCCTGGTGAGTTTCCTCTACGCGATCGCAGCATCCCTCACGCGATCGTGTAGCTTCCAGTCTTTTCTCCATGCGATCGCAACCACTTGCACGCGATCGCATAAGAGGCCAGTCTTTCCTCTACGCGATCGCAGCCCAATTCACGCGATCGCGTAGGGTAAATTTCCGTCCAGTGAATTAATACCCAAAACAGAACACTTACGGGATTTTATCTCATTCTCACAAATCTCTCTCTTCTCCACAGCTTCTTGGGCGATTATTGAGCAATCCTTCTTCATACTTCTTGGGTAAGTGATTCTTGACTCGTTTTCTTTGATTCCTATCAATATTATTTGAATTCCTAGGCCTAAATATGTGTAAATTGGTAGAAAAATTAGAGAAATGGGTATAGGTAGGGTTTTCAAAGAACTTGCGATCTAGACCTCGTTTTGGTGTCAAACTTAAGAACAAATTGTATATTTGAACTCATGGAAGATTGAGTGAACTTATGTTGGTTTCGAAACTAGAGTTTCGATTATGTGGGCCCGGGGTCGATTTTTACTATTTCGGGCAGAATGTTGTAAAAAACCATATTTAGCAATATGAACTAGTTTGTTAAGTAGAATTGATGATATTAAATCAATTGTGTATAGATACGATTGGATTGGAGTCAAATTCGAAAGGAAAAGGCATTGCTACGGATTGAATCGTTCGTAAACTTTCGAGGTAAGTGTTTGTACTATACTAGCTTGAAGGAATAGGAATTTAGTTATGAATAAATTGTTGATTAAGAGTTATTGGTGTTATACCGGTAATGGAGATAAATTGTTGAAATTATTATCAATTATTGGTTTAAAACCGGTCATTATAAATATTGTTGATGTAGAGATTATTGGCTAAATGCCGGTAATATATATATTTATGAATTGGGATCGTGTGGCGCGCCGACCACTTATAGATTTAGGAATTGGGATCGTGTGGCACGCCGACCACTTATATAATAAGAAATGGGATCGTGTGGCACGCCGACCACAAAGTGATTTAAATCTTGGCATTGGCCATAGTTGCCGGTAGCCTATTGATATATATTTGGGAGCGGGTGGTACGCCTACCACAAGATGTAGTTACTGTGATAGTTGGGAGCGGGTGGTACGCCTACCACGAGATATGAAATGAGAGAGGAATTGAGACATGAAAGTAAGATTTATTCTGTTGATTAGATTATTCTGGATATCACGAGTTATTGACTATTATTTCAGAGCAAAGTCTTTCCTTATAAATATTTTGTATATATATATATATATATGTATTGTAACTGTACAGGTTTAAGTGTATATATATATATATATATATATATATATATATATATATATATATATATATATATATATATATATATATATATATATATATATATATATATATATATATATATATATATATATATATATATATATATATTGCAACTATACAGGTTTGTGTGGGTGGACGGCCTTAGTCTCGTCACTATTTCGCTGGAATAGGCCAGGCACTTACCAGCACATGGGGTCGGTTGTGCTGATACTACACTCTGCGCTCTTTTTGCGCAGATACAGGTTACGGACAGCAGCAGCGGCAGTAGCGACTTGTGGACTTTTCCGACTACTGCGACTACGAGGTAGCCTTCCAGGCGTTCGCAGGACCCGTTGTCTCTTCTATGTATGCTTTTCATTCTGTTATCTCATGTAATTGAGATAAACAGCTTATATTTTCTTTCAGACAATTATATGTATTATTCTTAGAAGTTCGTGAGTATTGTGACACCAGTCTTGGGTAGTGTATCATGTTTGGGTTTTCTTTATCATATTTGATTAAGTCTTCCGCTAAGTTTGATTATTCCGCTGTGATTTATATGTTTTTAATTTTAATGTCTTAATAAGAATTCGGTAATTAATGGAGGAGTAATTAATATTTGGCTTGCCTAGCTTACATTATTAGGCGCCATCATGACCCCGATGGTGGGAAATCCGGGTCGTGACAAGTTGGTATCAGAGCACTAGGTTGCACAGGTCTCACAACTCACGAACAACCTTAGTAGAGTCCTGAAGGATCGGTACGGAGACGTCTGTATTTATCCTCCAGAGGCTACAGAGTTAGGAAAATATTCTCTTTATTCTTTCCAGTCGTGCGACTTGATCTTTTAAATGTTAATTGAACTTCTACTCTGTTCTTCCGCAGATGGTAAGGACACGTGCATCCTCATCTACTGACCAGCAGCCCGAGGTCCCAGCAGTGGCAGCTCCCGCTAGGGGTAGAGGTCGAGGTCGAGGTCGTCCTAGAGGACAAGGTAGGGGCAGAGCTCAGCCCCGAGCAGCGGACCAAGTGACAAAACCTCAGACTCATGTCGAGGAGGAGGTTTCAGCCCCAGCAGCTCCAGTAGGCCCAGCTCAGGACCCAGGAGGAGTTTTGTTTTCACCGGATCTTCAGGATGCTTTGGTCCAGATAGCAGGTTTTATGGATCATATCACGAGAGCAGGTTTATTACCAGTAGCACCAGCCACTTCTCAGGCTGGAGGAGGTAATCAGACTCCTGCTACGCGCACTCCGGAGCCAGTAATTCCCCAGGCTCAGGTTCCTGTGATTCAGCCAGTTGAGGCAGTTCAGCCTATTATTGTGACTCTGTCTAATGATGGTGCAGCCATGTCTGCTGACGCGTTATGGAGATTGGACAGGTTTACCAAGCTGTTCACTACCACATTCAGTGGCACTCCTTCAGAGGATCCACAGGATTTCCTATACAGCTGCCACGAACTTCTCCGTACTTTGGGTATTGTGGAGACTAATGGTGTGGACTTTGCTACTTTTCAATTATCTGGTTCCGCCAAGACTTGGTGGAGAGATTATTTTCTATCCAGGCCAGCGGGATCGTCATCTTTGACTTGGGAGCAATTTGCAGAATTATTCTTGGAGAAGTTCCTTCCAGCAACTCAGCGGGAGGTTATGCGCAGACAATTTGAGCGTCTTCATCGGGGTTCTATGTCTGTCACACAGTACGAGACTAGGTTCGTGGACCTGGCTCGTCATGCTATTATCATACTTCCCACAGATCGGGAAAGGGTGAGAAGGTTTATTGATGGCTTGAATCAGCCAATTCGGCTACGGATGGCTTTGGGGGCAGGAACTGAAATCACTTTTCAGGAGGCGGCTAATGCAGCCCGCCGGATCGAGATGGCTCTGTCACAGGGAGCGAGACATGGATCGGATAAGAGATCTCGTAATTCGGGTAGATTCAGTGGTACCTCGTCTGGAGATAGAGATTTTTATGATAGAGGCCATCCTCCTAGGCCTTATCGGTCAGCTCTTCAGGTTTCTCATGATGCTTCAGGTGATCGTAATTCTCAGCCACGCTACTCTGATCAGCAGCCTATCAGTGCACCACACTTTGCTATTTTCAGCAGTCGAGGGCTTGTTTTACGTGCGGTGATCTTAGGCACATTGCAAAGTATTGCCCTCGAGCTTCTGACCGATCTCACCAGCAGGGTTCTCGTGCCATGATTCAGGCCCCAGTTCCCTCACAGCCTGCCCAACCGGCTAGAGGCGGAGGTAGAGGACATAGAGGTGGAGGTAGAGGTCATAGAGGTGGAGCTCAGACCGATAGAGGTAGAGACCAGCCAGCAGTCGATCATCCTAGAGATACTGCTCTAGGTGGTGGGGCACGGCCCCGATGTTATGCACTTCCCGCCAGACCAGAGGCTGAGTCTTCTGATGCCGTCATTACAGGTATTATTTTGGTTTGTGATAGAAAGGCATCAGCATTATTTGACCCCGGGTCTACATATTCGTACGTGTCTTCCTATTTTGCACCATACTTGGTTCAGCCCAGTGATCCACTGAGTGTTCCCGTTCATGTGTCTACACGAGTAGGCGATTCTATTGTGGTTGATCGAGTTCATCGGTCATGTATTATAGTAATTGAGGGCCTCGAGACCCATGCTGATTTATTACTCCTAAATATGGTGGACTTTGATATTATACTAGGCATGGACTGGCTATCTCCATATCATGCTATTTTAGATTGCCATGCCAAGACTGTGACTTTAGCTCTGGCGAATTCGCCTCGTATAGATTGGAAAGGAATTTCAGGTCATACTAGCCGTAATGTTATTTCTTATGTTAAGGCTCAGCGTATGGTTGGAAAGGGATGCTTGGCTTATTTGGCCTATGTCCGTGATTCTAGTGCTGAGGTTCCTTCTATTGACTCTGTGCCTGTGGTTCGCGAATTTCCTGAAGTATTTCCTTCGGACTTACCAGGTATGCCGCCCGATAGGGACATTGATTTTTGCATTGATTTGGCTCCAGGCACTCAGCCCATTTCCATTCCCCTATATCGTATGGCTCCGCCAGAGTTAAAAGAATTGAAGGAACAGTTGCAAGATTTACTTGAAAAGGGTTTTATTAGACCCAGTGTTTCGCCGTGGGGTGCACCAATATTATTTGTAAAGAAGAAAGATGGTTCGATGAGAATGTGCATTGACTATCGACAGTTAAACAACGTGACTATCAAAAATAAATATCCACTTCCGCGAATTGATGATTTATTTAACCAGCATTAGGGTGCCAAGGTATTTTCAAAGATAGATTTGAGATCTGGCTATCATCAGCCGAAGATTAGGGCATTTGATGTCCCTAAGACAGCGTTCCGCACTCGGTATGGCCATTATGAATTTCTGGTCATGTCTTTTGGGTTGACAAATGCTCCAGCAGCTTTTATGGATATAATGAATCGGGTGTTCCGGCCTTATTTAGACTTGTTTGTAATAGTCTTCATTGATGACATATTAATATATTCCAGCAGTCAGGAGGAGCATGCGCAACATCTCAGAGTGGCCTTGCAGACTCTGGGAGATAGCCAGCTATATGCGAAATTTTCAAAGTGTGAATTTTGGCTAAGTTCAGTTGCATTCCTAGGGCATATTGTGGCGGTAGCAGGTATTCAGGTTGATCCGAAGAAAATTGAGGCAGTCAAGAACTGGCCTAGACCGACATCAGCCACGGATATTCGGAGTTTCTTGGGGTTAGCGGGTTATTATCGCCGATTCGTAGAAGGATTTTCGTCTATTGCAACCCCACTGACCAGATTGACCCAGAAGGGTGTTCAATTTGAATGGTCCGATGAATGTGAGGCGAGCTTTCAAAAGCTCAAGACAACCTTGACCACAACACCGGTATTGGTTTTACCCACAGGTACGGGACCTTATACCGTTTATTGTGATGCTTCCCGTATTGGGCTTGGTGCAGTGTTAATGCAGGATGGCAAGGTTATTGCCTATGCTTCGAGGCGGTTGAAGATTCATGAGAAGAACTATCCAGTGCATGATCTAGAATTGGCGGTGATTATTCACGCATTGAAGATCTGGAGGCATTATTTGTATGGTGTAGCATGTGAAGTATACACCGATCATAAGAGTCTTCAGTATTTGTTTAAGCAGAAAGAGTTGAATATGAGGCAGAGAAGGTGGCTAGAGTTGCTA
Source organism: Nicotiana noctiflora (assembly GCA_032618575.1). NCBI lineage: Eukaryota > Viridiplantae > Streptophyta > Magnoliopsida > Solanales > Solanaceae > Nicotiana > Nicotiana noctiflora. Next base: position 7,747 of record JASVEL010008516.1, read on the forward strand.
AAAGACTATGATGTTACTATTTTATATCACCCAGGTAAGGCCAATGTGGTGGCCGATGCATTGAGTAGAAAGTCTGCCAGCATGGGTAGTCTTGCATACATTCCGGTCAGTCAGAGACCATTAGCTCTAGATGTCCAGGCCTTAGCCAACCGGTTCATGAGATTAGACATTTCCGAGCCTAGCAGGGTGTTAGCCTGCACGGTCGCTCGTTCTTCTTTATTAGAGCGTATCCGTGAGAGGCAATTTGATGATCCTCATTTGCGTGAGTTGAGAGATACAGTATAGCGGGGATGTGCCACACAAGTAAATCTAGATGATGATGGGGTATTGAAATTGCAAGGTCGAGTTTGTGTGCCCAATGTCGAAGGGATTCGAGAGTTGATCTTAGCGGAGGCCCACAGTTCGCGGTATTCCATTCACCCGGGCGCCGCGAAGATGTACCAGGACTTGCGGCAGCACTATTGGTAGCGCAGCATAAAGAAAGATATCGTGGCGTATGTCGCTCGGTGTCTAAATTGTCAGCAGGTGAAATATGAGCACCAGAGACCCTGGTGGTGTATTCCAGAGGATTGAAATTCCCGAGTGGAAATGGGAGCGGATCACTATGGACTTCGTTATTGGACTTCCTTTGACTCGAAGGAAATTTGATGCTATTTGGGTCATTGTTGATAGGCTGACCAAGTCAGCACACTTTATTCCAGTACCTGTCTCCTACTCGTCGGAGAGGTTAGCGGAGGATCTACATCAGAGAGATTGTTCGACTACACGGGGTGCCGGTATCTATTATCTCTGATCGGGGTACACAGTTTACCTCGCGGTTCTGGAGAGCGGTCCAGCAGGAGTTAGGCACCCAGGTTCAGCTGAGTATAGTTTTTCATCCTCAGACGGATGCTCAGTCCAAGAGGACTATTTAGATTCTAGAGGACATGCTTCGAGCATGTGTCACTGATTTCGGAGGCTCGTGGGACCAGTTTCTGCCATTAGCAGAGTTCGCCTACAATAACAACTACCAGTCTAGCATCCAGATGGCTCCGTATGAGGCGTTGTATGGTAGGCGATGTCGATCACCGGTTGGATGGTTTGAACCGGGAGAGGCTCGGTTGTTGGGTACAGACTTAGTTCAGGAGGCCTTGGATAAGGTCAAGACTATTCAGGAGAGATTGTGTTCAGCTCAGTCCAGGCAGAATACTTATGCGGATCGTAAGGTTCGAGATGTAGATTTCATGGTTGGTGAACGAGTATTGCTCCGAGTGTCGCCTATGAAGGGCGTGATGAGGTTCGGGAAGAAGGGCAAGCTCAGCCCTAGGTATATTGGTCCATTTGAGATTCTAGACAGAGTGGGAGGGGTGGCTTACAGACTAGCGTTGCCGCCTAGCTTATCAGCCGTGCATCCAGGTTTTCATGTATCTATGCTTCGGAGATACCACGGCGATCTCACACATGTATTAGACTTCAGTACTGTCCAATTGGACAATGAACTATCTTACGAGGAGGAGCCGGTGGCCATTCTAGACCGGCGATCCCACACATGTGTTTTCCTTCTGTGCGTGTTCAGTGGAAAGGTCAGCCTCCTGAGGCATCGACCTGGGAGTCCGAGTCTGATATGCGGAGCCGCTACCCACATTTGTTCCCTTGACTCAGGTACTTCTTTCTTTTGTCCGTTCGAGGACGAACGGTTGTTTTAGAGGTGGAGAATGTGACGACCCAAAGGGTCATCACTTGTTTTATTAATCATTTCGAGCTTTTGAGGTCTTGAAAACCTCATTTATAGTTGCCTCGAATTGCGTGCATAGTCCGCGCACAAAGCTGGAAAAGTTTTATGTTGAAATATGTGAAATATGTGAAAAAGTTGAAGAATTTTGTTATTAATATTGATATGGTTGACTTTGGTCAACATTTTTGGTAAACGGACCCGGATCCGTGATTTGACGGTCTCAGAAAATCCGTAGAAAAATATGGAACTTGGGCATATGCCCGGAATTGAAATCCGAGGTCTAGAACCCCGGTAAAAGAATTTTTCTGTTAAATTGTTTTCCGAAAATGTTTAAGGAAAATGAAACTGAATTTTGATTAAAAAGTACTGGTATCGGGCTCGTATTTTGGTTCCGACGCCCGGTACAGGTCATATATATTGGTTAAGCGCTTCCTGTAAAGTTTGGTTGAAAACGGACGTCGTTTGACGCGTTTCGGCTTTAAATTGGAAATTTTGGAAATTATGAAATTTGAAAGAATTCTTGAGTTTTAAGGCTCAATTCATTGATTTTGATGTTATTTTAGCGATTTGATCGCGCGAGCAAGTTCGTATGATGTTTTTGAGTTAGTGTGCATATTTGGTTGGAGCCCCGAGGGCTCGGGAGTGTTTCGGAGGTGGTTCGGGGTGTTTTTGGATTTGAAAACACAGCAGAAATTCTGCTGTTTCTGCACAGGGATTTTGTACTACGTCATCGCGGCCTCATCCACGCGATCACACAGCATTGGCCAGTCCTTCTACGCGATTGCAGCATTCCTCACGCGATCGCATAGCTTCCAGTTTTTCCCCTACGCGATCGCAGTCATGTTCACGCGATCGCATAGGCCAAATAGGCTGCCTGGTGAGTTTCCTCTACGCGATCGCAGCATCCCTCACGCGATCGCATAGCTTCTAGTCTTTTCTCCACGCGATCGCAACCACTTGCACGCGATCGCATAAGAGGCCAGTCTTTCCTCTACGCGATCGCAGCCCAATTCACGTGATCGCGTAGGGTAAATTTCCGCCTAGTGAATTAATACCCAAAACAGAACACTTACGGGTTTTTATCCCATTTTCACAAATCTCTCTCTTCTCCACAGCTTCTTGGGCGATTATTGAGCAATCCTTCTTCATACTTCTTGGGTAAGTGATCTTGACTCGTTTTCTTTGTTTCCTATCAATATTATTTGAAGTCCTAGGCCTAAATATGTGTAAATTGGTAGAAAAATTAGAGAAATGGGTATAGGTAGGGTTTTCAAAGAAATTGCGATCTAGACCTCGTTTTGGTGTCAAACTTAAGAAAAAATTGTATATTTGAACTCATGGAAGATTGAGTGAACTTATGTTGGTTCGAAACTTGAGTTTCGATTATGTGGGCCCGGGGTCGATTTTTACTATTTCGGGCAGAATGTTGTAAAAAAACCATATTTAGCAATATGAACTAGTTTGTTAAGTAGAATTGATGATATTAAATCAATTGTGTATAGATACGATTGGATTGGAGTCAAATTTGAAAGGAAAAGGCATTGCTACGGATTGAATCGTTCGTAAACTTTTGAGTTAAGTGTTTGTTCTATCCTAGCTTGAAGGAATAGGAATTTAGTTATGAATAAATTGTTGATTAAGAGTTATTGGTGTTATACCGGTAATGGAGATAAATTGTTGAAATTTTTATCAATTATTGGTTTAAAACCGGTAATTATAAATATTGTTGATGTAGAGATTATTGGCTAAATGCCGGTAATATATATATTTATGAATTGGGATCGTGTGGCGCGCCGACCACTTATAGATTTATGAATTGGGATCGTGTGGCACGCCGACCACTTATATAATAAGAAATGGGAACATGTGGCACGCCGACCACAAAGTGATTTAAATCTTGGCATTGGCCATAGTTGCCGGTAGCCTATTGATATATATTTAGGAGCGGGTGGTACGCCTACCACAAGATGTAGTTACTGTGATAGTTGGGAGCGGGTGGTACGCCTACCATGAGATATGAAATGAGAGAGGAATTGAGACATGAAAGTAAGATTTATTCTGTTGATTAGATTATTCTGGATATTACGAGTTATTGACTATTATTTCAGAGTAGAGTCTTTCCTTATAAATGTTTTGTATATATATATGTGTGTATATATATATATATATATATATATATATTATATATATATATGTATATTGCAACTGTACAGGTTTATGTGGGTGACTGGCCTTAGCCTTGTCACTAGTTCGCTGGGATAGGCCAGGCACTTACCAGCACATGGGGTCGGTTGTGCTCATACTACACTCTGCGCTCTTTTTGCGCAGATACAGGTTACGGACAGCAGCAGCGGCAGTAGCGACTTGTGGATTTTTCCGACTACTGAGACTACGAGGTAGCCTTGCAGGCGTTCATAGGACCCATTGTCTCTTCTATCTATGCTTTTCATTCTGTTATCTCATGTAATCGAGATAAACATCTTATATTTTCTTTCAGACAATTATATGTATTATTCTTAGAAGTTCGTCAGTATTGTGACACCAGTCTTGGGTAGTGTATCATGTTTGGGTTTTCTTTATCATATTTGATTAAGTCTTCCGCTAAGTTTGATTATTCCGCTGTAATTTATATGTTTTTAATTTTAATGTCTTAATAAGAATTCGGTAATTAATGGAGGAGTAATTAATATTTGGCTTGCCTAGCTTACATTTGTAGGCGCCATCATGACCCCGATAGTGGGAAATCCGGGTCGTGACAGTTATACAGGTGGGCGCCTAATGCTAAGACGTGAAAAGTATTCCCTCATTATACAGGTGGGCGCCTATTTGCTAAGACATGAAAAGTATTCCCTCGTTATACAGGTGGGAGCCTATTTGCTAAGACATGAAAAATATTCCCTCGTTATACAGGTGGGCGCCTATTTGTTAAGACATGAAAAGTATTCCCTCGTTATACACGTGGGCGCCTAACGCTAAGACATGAAAAGTATTCCCTCGTTATACAGGTGGGCGCCTATTTCTAAGACATGAAAATGTAATCCCTCGTTATACAGGTGGGCGCCTAATTCTGAGACATGAAAATGTATTCCCTTGTTATACAGGTGGGCGCCTATTTCTATGACATGAAAAAGTTAATCCCTCGTTATACAGGTGGGCGCCTAATGCTAAGACATGAAAAATGTATTCCCTCGTTATACAAGTGGGCGCCTAATTGCTAAGACATGAAATGTTTTCCCTTGTTATACAGGTAGGTGCCTAATGCTAAGACATGAAAAGTATTCCCTCGTTATACAGGTGGGCGCCTAATGCTAAGATATGAAATGTATTCCCTCGTTATACAGGTGAGCGCCTATTTGCTAAGACATGAAATGTATTCCCTTGTTATACAGGTGGGCGCCTAATGCTAAGACATGAAAATGTATTCCCTCGTTATACAGGTGGGCGCCTAATGCTAAAATATGAAAATGTATTCCCTTGTTATACAGGTGGGCGCCTATTTGCTAAGATATGAAAATTATTCCCTTGTTATACAGGTGGGCGCCTAATTACTAAGACATGAAAATTATTCCCTTGTTATACAGGTGGGCGCCTAATTGCTAAGACATGAAAATGTATTCCCTCATTATACAGGTGGGCACCTAATTTCTAAGATATGAAAAGTATTCCCTCGTTATACAGGTGGGCGCCTATTTGTTAAGACATGAAAAGTATTCCCTCGTTATACAGGTGGGCGCCTAATGCTAAGACATGAAAAGTATTCCCTCGTTATACAGGTGGGCGCCTATTTGCTAAGACATGAAAAGTATTCCCTCGTTATACAGGCGGGCGCCTATTTGCTAAGACATGAAAAGTATTTGCTTGTTTCCTCGTTCAACCGAGAAAAGTTTTGACAATGACAGAAAATTTTCTACCCTAGTTTGTGTGACTTTCATTGTGGCGTATCTTTCTGCCATTTCCAACCTTTATTTCCCTATAAAACCAAAGAAAATTTTGTTAGTTTCAAAGCATGGTGAGTGATCTTGACACTCCTGCCGGGACTGTTTATTTTTCTTTTCTTCCATCTCTCTTGCTATGTGCCTCCTAACTGGTTGAGGATAATTTCACTTGCTGGGGATGGTTTCTCTATTGGGGATGGACTTCCATTCATTTGTTTCCCCCTCTCTTACTTCAAAACACTCTGGGGGAGTCTTTTCAACTCCAAACCACTCTCTTCGCGAGTTACTCCTTCCTTCAATGTCGTGGGGGCCAAGATGTTAGAGACGTAGATACTGGGATCATTTGCTATCGATGGATTTTCCTTTCTCCTTCCTTTTCTTGTGTGGTCTTGACCATCTCAAAACTTGGTCAGTAATCCATCAGAGTCTTGCTGAGGGTCTTCTTGGAACTTGATTTGTAAGTTCCTCAAACATCACTTATCAACTTTTCTCCATATTCTCCACCGTAATGTCTCGGCGACTGGTAGTAGACTTTAAAAACCTTTCTTTTAAATACAAAGAGAATGAATTTCTAGAAAAGTCTTTTAGACAAAAGAGATGAAAAGAAAAAGAGAAAATATTTCTGAACAAAATGTTAAGAAAAGAACTTATCTGGATGGTATGACTGTTCCCAATGATCACGTCATGCATTCCGGATTAAACGACCTAGTCTATTTGTATCAATCAAACTTTTTGATGGCCTCATTTGCCCGGGGTAAACAGATGTGTAATTCTTTGCCCATGTGTATCACTTCCGCCGAAACTCGTCTTATCGACTCATAGCGCCCTTCGAGGGGTTTTCACTAATGAGACTCTCTCATTTCTCTCAGCTCACGTCGCCTTACGGTGCCCGTGAAGGTTTTTACCCTAAGACTCTCATTTTGATTCATCTCAGCTTACGTCGCCTTACAGTACCTTTTGAAGGTTTTCACCGATAAGACTCTCACATTTTATTTTTCATTTGGGGAATGGAGTGTTGCCGATAAGATTCTCTCTGTTGGGAATTCTCTCAGCTCATGGACCTTTTCAGTTGAGGATCAGTGTATCACCTTGAGCCCTCATTTTCCTGTCCTGACACTTATTAAACAATGATCGGGAGGTCTTTTGGACATAAGATGGGTTTTTGTGTGGATAAAAAGGATCATCAAGAAGTTTTAAATAACTTGATGAGTAAATGAATACAACTCTTGGAATCAAAAAAATTAAAATGGAAACATAACTTCTACCCCAGTTTTCTTGTTTGGGGATTTTTGAATTGCGTGACCTTTGTCACGGTGCGACCGAGCCGTTTGGTGCCTACGTATCCTTCTTGAGGAATCAGGTCAAACGTAGTTCAACTGATTCCTTTAGATTTCTTGTGACTTTCTTTTATTTATGTATTTTTTCTTTTCTTTTATATTTTCGTTATTGATTCCAAGAGAGGGATATGAAAGAATAAATAAGTCTCAAAGGGGGAAACAAGGGCTAAAAGTGTTTGGATAGAAGAAAGAATTGCCTCCGTCATTTCATTATCCGATAAACACCAAGTACAAACAAACAAAATGAACCAAAATCATAAAAATATTAAACGTAATATCTCTTGACCGCATCAGAATTGATAGCCATGTCGGCGCATCTTCCCTCAATATCGGTCAGACATAGAGCTCCATTGGATAGTACTCTGGTCACAATAAGCGGCCCTTGCCAATTCGGGGCGAACTTGCCCTTTGCTTCGGCCTGATGTGGGAGGATCCGTTTTAGTACTTGTTGCCCTACCTCAAATTTTTTGGGGTGTACCTTCTTATTGTAAGCTCTTGCTATTCTCCTCTGATATGATTGGCCATGACATACTGCTGCCAATCGCTTTTCATCAATTAAGCTCAACTGCTCCAATCGAGTTTTGATCCATTCGTCATCATCAATCTCAGCTTCAGCGACAATTCGGAGGGATGGAATCTTAACTTCTACTGGTATTACTGCTTCAGTTCTATATACCAGCAAGTAAGGAGTTGCACCCACTGAAGTGTGGACAGTAGTGCGATAACCCAACAATGCAAATGGTAGATTTTCATGCCATTGCCTAGATATTCTACCATATTTTTCAATATCTTCTTTATATTCTTGTTCGCTGCCTCAACCGCGCCATTTGCTTTGGGACGATATGGGGTGGAATTATGATGTGTAATCTTGAAATGTTGACATACTTCTTTCATCAAACCACTGTTAATATTAGCACCGTTGTCCGTGATGATCATTTTTGGAATCCCAAATCTACAAATGATATGGGAATGCACAAAATCCACAACTGCCTTCTTGGTCAATGACTTGAAAGTTTTAGCTTCAACCCATTTGGTAAAATAGTCAATGGCTACCAGAATGAAGTTGTGACCGTTGGAAGCTGCCGGCCGATAGGTCTAATGACATCCATACCCTAAGAAACAAATGGCCATGGTGCTGACATTGTGTGCAATTCTTTTGGTGGAGAATGAATCAGATCTCCGTGAATTTGACACTGATAGCACTTCCGTACAAAATTTATACAATCACGCTCCATGGTGAGCCAATAATACCCTGCTCGCAGGATCTTCTTCGCTAATACATATCCGCTCATATATGGCCCACATACTCCAGGGTGTACCTCTGTCATCACTGTTGTGGCTTGACTTGCATCTATACAACGCAATAATCCCAAATCTGGGGTTCTTTTATTCAACACTCCTCCACTAAGGAAGAATCCATTCGCCAATCGCCGAACAGCTCTTTTCTGATCCCCGGTCGCCTGCTCTGGGTATATTCCCATTCTGAGGTATTCTTTGACATCGTGAAACCATGGCTCACCATCCATTTCCTCTTCTATCATACTACAGTAAGCATGCTGCTCATGAACCTGGATATGCAACGGGTCAACATGAATTTTCTGGGTGATGCAACATTGATGCCAAGGTGGCCAGTGCATCAGCAACCTCATTGTCAACTCTTGGAATGTGTCTGAATTCCACCGATCGAAATTGCTTGCTCAGATCGTGCAAACATTGTTGATATGGTATAAGCTTTAAATCACGGGTCTCCCATTTACCTTGAACTTGATGTACCAGGAGGTCCGAGTCTCCCAAGACCAAAATGTCCTGGACATCCATGACTGTAGCTAACCGTAGTCCAAAAATACAAGCCTCATATTTAGCCATGTTGTTGGTGCAATATAATCGTAGTTGTGCCGTAACAGGATAGTGATGTCCTGTTTCCGAAAAGAGCACTGCTCCTATCCCAACTCCTTTCGAGTTTGCGGCTCCATCAAAGAAAAGCTTTCATCCTGGTTCCTCTGTTGATTCCACCTCATCTACGTGCATCACTACTTCATCGAGGAAATACGTCCTCAATGGCTCATACTCTTCATAACAGGGTTTTCAGCCAAGTGATCAGCCAATGCTTGGGCATTCATGGCCGTCCTCGTCACATAGACGATATCAAACTCCGTGAGTAATATCTGCCACTTTGCTAGACTCCTTATTGGCATAGGCGCGTGAAATGAGATAAGTAGTATATGATGACAAATAATGTTTCAACTTTTGGGCCACCCAAGTCAGGCCCAGTATGTCTTCTCTAGTTGAGTATACTTAACCTCATATACTGTAAACTTCTTGCTGAGATAGTTGATGGCTTGTGTCACACCTCCTTTTTTTTTCACACATACACATAAAAACGTAAATGCGTCACATGTTTAATACTACACCCCGAGAAGGGATATAATAATAATCAGTGAAGGAGTTTTTCCAATTAAAGGACAGTCGGAACGGGATCAATTTATTTAATTTTTTCACAGTCGCCACTTGGGAAAATAATGGTGTCCCAAGTCACCGGTTTAATCCCGAACCGAGGAAATTTATGACTCTGTATTACAGTCTACGAAACTAGAAACCCGGATAAGGAATTCTGTTAACCCGGGAGAAGGTGTTAGGCACTCCCGGATTCTGTGGTTTTAGCACGGTCGCTCAACTGCAATTTTTGCTTTTATCTGATTTTTTTTATTATATATTTTAACTATTTGCTATTATATTCCGCTTTTCAAATTTTAGAAGAATTATGACGTCACGAAAACACATTTCGAGTCACACCGCAACCGGTACGCCTGTGACTTTAATGTATTTCAGTTTCGCCGAGAGTAAGATTTGGGTCACATAAATGAGCACCCGTAATTAGGAAGGTATTATTATTAACTAACGCGCCTAAAGTAATTTCGCGTTTGTACTTTGCGAGGGCCATGAAATTTGCTAAATGGCACACCTCGAATTTTAAAGGAAAAGCACTCAAACTAAATGGACTATGGATATTCAAATTCACGATCTGATTTTCATACCCAACACTACAATGCGACCCAATACAGTCAAAGAACACGCAAATAGTCGCAACCCAATTTCGAGCTTTAAGTATTCCATCTTAATTCTCGCTGAATCAACCCGACACGGTTCTAGTAGCACAAGTTATATTTTTGCTTTCAGCAGAATAAGCCATCATTGTCATCAAAACCAAAGACATGAAAGTGCTGGTTAAATTAAAAATTGTGAATGCAACCATTTCAAAGTCCACCTGACTGTTTACTCAAGAAGACTATGTGTATATATGCTGGATCATAGGCATACGAAAATACAGAAGCAATAACCTTAACAAAAATCCCAAACAGCCGCACCTGCAACACCAAACCTAAGCCAAGCACATTGAAACCCAGAATTTAACGAGGTTGAGTAACCTTTTAAACATCTAAACCAAATTGATTCAACTATAAACATTTAATCACAGAAGCAAATCAAGACATATAGCGTAGAAATATTCGACTCAAATAAAATTCAATGGACATCAGAAAAAATTAAGAAAAAGAACCTGTCAAGCAAACTCTCCTTTAATAATAATAGAAGAATCAGCCGATTCCATATTTTGGTCCATAATTCCGACTAAAACAGTAGTGTTATCGAGCAGAAATAGCAGGCCAAAATCAAAACCGAGAATCTCGAACGGCAAAATAGAATCGGCACCGGAAAAACTTGAAATTCAAACGTAACCTCAACTGGACTCCATGTTTTAAATCAGAATCAAAACCCAGAAATGGTTCCAAATCTATTTATGTGCGTGACTGTGTGCGTTGTTCAGTGGCTGAAATTTGGAGTTGGAGAGTGCTTGTGCGTGTGTGATTTTTTGTCAAGAAGAAGATGGGGGTCCTCAATTGCTGCTAGCCGCTGCCTGTTACTGAAGGAGAGGGCTCTATTGCTGACTTTTGATGAACTTTTGGAGTTGTTTTAATGGCTAGCCATGACAATGGCTCTTTAACAGGGAAGTCTAAAAATATTGAGCTCTCCCTCTCTGAATCTCTCTCTGAAGTTTTCTTCTCCCAAAAAAAAATCCTCTCCCAATCTCTCGCCCATCTTCTGTTAAAAATAACCTGCAGCTTGGCTCCAAAAATGGAGAAGATAGAGACACGGTATTTCCATGTCTCTACTATCTGATGTGGCATTCGATATGTTGGGTTGGGTATATGTTGGGTTGGGCTTGGATATGCTTATTCAATAATTAGTTCTGGATCTTCAGGCGGCCCAACTCGAATTTCAAATTATTTTTTTTTTTTTTTCTCTTTTCTTTATTGTATTTAGTATATGTATTTTGTTGTATTTTAGTTATCTTTTTTGTATTTTCTGTATTTTATTTCTTTTTGTATTTTTATATGAATTAACACACAAATTGTAAAAATAAAGAAAAATTATTTATTTTGAGTTTATGGAAATAACTCATATATAGGGTAAAAATCACGTGCTCACAGCTGCCCCTCTTTGCTCGGGGACACGAAGAGTTTCCGTGCAAAGATAAGTGAGCAATTATGAACGATTTTTACCCGTTCGAGTATTCCATTGTGAAGCATTTTGAAAAGCGTTGACCGCACCCTGCTTCAGAGGTTGCCTACATATCCTGGGCTAAACAGGAATCAGGTCAGTGTAGTTCGGGAGTGATGGAGTATCGAGGTTGAGAGTCGAGGTTTCGTCCGAGGCTCCGGTCCGCTGTCCCGTTATTACATCAAAATTGAGAAAGACTAAGTAAACCTATCAGCTACGAGTTACAAAATTCCTATCTATGAGTCTTCCGAAGCTTGATCTTGAGTTGGTTGGTGCTTCATGCGGACCCCGATCTGAATCTTGATGCTTGTTAGCCGCAGGTGTTGGTTCAATCTTCTTCAGCTTTTGGATCAAGTCCGGATATATATAGTGCCCATGATTTCAGGTGGGCTCCTAGTTGCTGAGCCTTGACTTGTATTTCTCTTTCACTGGCATTCTTGTTATTGCCTCGACTTATTCAACTTCTTTTCACCGGCATTCTTGTTCTTGCCTTGACTTGTTCAACTTCTTCAATATTTCGTCCATTCTCCAAGTGGACCTCTGCTTGTGACAAAATAAACAACCAAAGAAAGATTTTTCTGCCCCAGTATGGTGACTGGGCACATCATGTTATTGAATGTCAGAATTTCATCATCATTTTTTTTTTCATTTTTCATTGTTTTTTTTTTTTTAAATGCAGATATGTATGAGATGCAATGCAGAAAAATATTCCCGTGTTAGAAGGTGGGCGCCTAACAGAAATTAAACGTGCAATGCGATGCAGAAAAATATTCCCGTATTTGAAGGTGGGCACCTAACAGAAATTAAACGTGCAATGCAATGCAGAAAAATATTCCCGTATTTGAAGGTGGGCACCTAACAGAAATTAAACGTGCAATGCGATGCAGAAAAATATTCCCGTATTTGAAGGTGGGCACCTAACATAAATTAAACGTGCAATGCGATGCAAAAAATATTCCCGTATTTGAAGGTGGGCACCTAACAGAAATTAAACGTGCAATGCGATGCAAAAAATATTCCCGTATTTGAAGGTGGGCACCTAACATAAATTAAACGTGCAATGCAATGCAGAAATGTATTCCCGTATTAGAAGGTGGGCGCCTAACAGAAATTAAAAATGCAATGCGATGCAAAAAATATTCCCGTATTTGAAGGTGGGCACCTAACATAAATTAAACGTGCAATGCGATGCAAAAAATATTCCCGTATTTGAAGGTGGGCACCTAACAGAAATTAAACGTGCAATGCGATGCAAAATATTCCCGTATTTGAAGGTGGGCACCTAACAAAAATTAAACGTGCAATGCGAAATGTATTCCCGTGTTTGAAGGTGGGCGCCTAACAGAAATTAAAAATGCATGAAATTAAAAACTTTTGTGTTACCTTGTGATTGAAGGTTATCTTAGGTGAAAAATTCATCAGACTAAGACATTTAACCTTAGGAGAAAGTTTCAACAGACTAAGATTTTCATTCTCACTGGACTATGTCCATTTCAATGTAATCTCAGGAGGATTAACCATCGGACTGAGTTTATGACTCCAGGAGATAATTCATCAGACTGGGTCCATTTTCAATTCAGACTTTCTTAAGCCTTTCACATTCAACAAACTTTTCTTTCCTTTCAACTTTTAACTTTCTTTATTTCCCAAACTTCCGTTTTTCCCTTTTGTTTTCAAATTGCACTATCCCTTTATCTTAGGTGAAAAATTCATCAGACTAAGACTTTTAATCTTAGGAGAAAGTTTCAACAGACTAAGATTTTCATTCTCACTGGACTATGTCCATTTCAATGTAATCTCAGGAGGATTAACCATCGGACTGAGTTTATGACTCCAGGAGATAATTCATCAGACTGGGTCCATTTGCAATTCATACTTTCTTAAGCCTTTCAAATTCAACAGACTTTTCTTTCTTGTCAACTTCTTACCTTTCTTTTTCCAACTTCTGATTTTACCTTTCAAATTATGCCTTTCCTTTTCGTTTCAAATTATGCCTTCATTTCCTTTTCCAACTTCTACTTTCATTGACTTCGGCCTTCCTTTTGTTTTCACATTTCATTATCTCTTTATCTTAGGTGAAAAATTCATCAGACCAAGACTTTTATCTCGGGAGAAAGATTCAACAGACTAAGATTGTATCTTACTGGACTATGTCCATTTCAATGTAATCTCAGGAGGATTATCCATCAGACTGAGTTTATGACTCCAGGAGATAACTCTTCGGACTGGGTCTATTCATTTGCATGGTCTCGGGAGGATTATCCATCGGACTGAGTTTATGACTCCAGGAGATAACTCATCAGACTGGGTCCATTTGCAATTCAGACTTTCTTAAGTCTTTCAATTTCAAAAATCTTTCCTTTCTTTTTCGGCTTTTGCCCTTTCTTTCTTTTTCAACTTCTACTTTCATTGGCTTCTGCCTTCCTTTTGTTTTCACATTGCATTATCTCTTTATCTTAGGTGAAAAATTCATCGGACCAAGACTTTTATCTTGGGAGAAAGATTCAACAGACTAAGATTTTATCCTCTTATCTTAGGTCAAAAATTCATCAGACCAAGACTTTTGTCTTAGGAGAAAGTTTCAACAGACTAAGATCTTATCATTCTCTAACAGTTGTTTCCTTCACCTTTCAACTTGCCTTGTTCATCTTCAAAAACAATTGTATTCACCTTCATGCTATTCGGATGATTATCCGACGACAGCAAATTTTTCTTGCCCCAGTTTGACAATATCTTTTGCTCCTGTTTCAAAGCAAAGAAAACTCTGTCAGTTTAAAAATGCGGTGGTTGGTTGTGGCCTTGAACTTTCCACTTGAATGCTTGGCCTATTCACCGACTATCCATTTTCACCTCTTTTGTTCAAACTCTCCTTCCTTACAACATGTATGTCCTTCCATTCTTGACGGATCCCACAATTTCGATCTTGAAGCTACGATTTCTTCAATGATTTCATTGGACAACCTTGGGGTGTTTCTTGACTGGCTCTTTCCTTTGTCAGAATACACTCCCATATTTCCATTTGTTATATTTTCTCGAATTGGCATTTTGCCGACCTTTGCGTCTTGTACGCACCCCAAACATTTTTATTGTTACCCGCTCCATTGCACATGTTGCTCTTTTGGCTTAAAGCACTGGCCTTGTCTTTTCCTGACTTACGACAATTGTCGTGTTGGCTAAATCCCATCTTGTGCAATTGGAAAGCTTGGTGGCAAATTTTGAAATCATTTCTATACTTGTTATGACCCGACGGACTCAATAAGAGGGAGGGTAAAACAAGGTACAAAGGATAGAAAGAAAGGAAAACATAATTCCTAACAAGAAACCTACAGAAGAATGACCTATCGGATTTTGAATACCGATTCTAGCGACCTTGACATGCACTTTTGGCCTTCTCCGTATAGCAAATTTGATGTTCAACTCTTGTTGCAAGCTCTGCCGTGAAACCGGTCTTCAACACTTCATTTCTTTGATCTGATCCTTAGTCGACTTGTAGTGCCCATAGGGTTTTCACCATCAAGCCTCTCTCATTTGCTCTTTCTTTCTCTCGACTCACCGTCGCCTTACGGTGCCCGTGCGGGTTTTCACCGATAAGACTCTCTCATTTTGATTTCTCTCATCTTGGAGTCTCGTGGTGGTTCTCATCATCTTGAATTCTTCATTCTCATTTGTTCGGCCTGGAGTGTTGCCCTTGATGTGATTCACCTTTGCTCGTTTGACTCGGCATTTCTTGACGATTGGTCGGAAGGTCTTTCTTTGGACCGTAATGCTGGCGTTTGGATGGGATATAGAAAAAAGGATATAAAGGCTCAAAAATATTTCATCGTGGGTTAAAGGATTACAACTTCCGGAATCTTATTTATTCGACAACCATAACTTCTGCCCCAGTTTCCTTCTTGAGGGATTTTTTTGGATTTTTCCTTTATTGTGATTGAACCTCAGTGAGGTTGCCTACGTACCCTTTCGGGATCAAGTCAGACGTAGTTCAGACTACGTCTGTATTCATTGTTGCATCTTGACTTCTCCCGATTTCTTTTCTTTTTCTTTTCTTTTTCCTTTTCTTTTCTTTTCTTTTCTATTTTTTCTCTTTTTTTTTTCTTTTGTTTCTCGCTCAATCCTCAATTTTTGTTATTGATTCCGAAAGAGGGGTATGAAAGAGAATATAAGAAGGCTCAAAGGGATATCAATGGATAAAGTGTTTGGATAGCCGAATAAAATGCCTTCGTCATTCCAATCTTCAAAACCTACCAAGTACACCTTTGGTTGATTCACATATTTGCCTTCTGTATTTGCCGATTCCTAGTGCCTTTGGGCAACAAACTCGACACCACGAAAGGTTCCTTTGGCCTTGGGGTACTTTTGCCTTTGGCTTTAAATCGATGATGCATGATGCATTTCCAAGGCATTTCTTTATGTTACGCTTTTCCCAGTATTCACTTGGTTCCGGCTTCATAGTATTCCAATATGTTTTTATTTCTTCCGAGTATCATTACATCTTCAACATTGTTTCATTGCTAAATTAACTCTTAAAATTAGGCCGAGAATTGTGCAAGTCATGTTGCTAAAATCAGTATGAGAAGAAATACAAAGTGATCAGAAATGGAATGACTAGGAATGATGGGAAACAGAGAGTTGTATTAAACTGATGGGTTGAAACAACAAGACGAACAACAAAACGAACAAACTAGACTAGAATTACAAACCTAGACAGCACTAAACAAATTTATTACTAAACAAAGCAAAATGGAAAGATAGGGTTTTGACTCTCAAGACAACGTCCGGATTACAACCCCTGAAATAACCCCGGGCAAAAGAGATGACACCAAAATATACCACCAAAACTCCAAGAGACGGAGCGCCTTCCTAATTGACAAGCATGGCATCCTAGCCACTGAATTCTGCATTAATGTTGCCAAGATCACTTTCTGTTTCAATATCTTCAACTTCAGTTGACCTCCCAAGAAGATTTTCATCACCCACGTCACCGGGCATCATTCCCACAAAATGTGCTCCATTATGTGCAGGTAAAGGGTTCTGTGCAATGTTTTGGATGCCACTGCCTTGGACCGCAATTATTCCTTCCTGAATCATTCTTTCTATCTCTCTTTTCAAATCCCGACAACTTTCAACATCGTGCCCCAGGGCATTGGAGTGGTATTCACACCTTTTGGATGAGTCAAAACTTCTCGCACGTCGGTCTACCCGATTTGGAGGGATGGGTGCAATCACGCCACGTCGTTTTAGCTTCTCAAACAAGCTTGCATAGGACTCTCCTATTGATGTAAAATTATCTTTCAACTTCTGTTCCTTTCCATACCCCTGGCTTGGATGTGGGTTATAAGGTATTTGAAAATTTTGCGGAGGTTGGTAAAGATTTTGTGATGTTCGGGCTCTCTTTCTTGGGTGTTTTGAGGATTGAGCAACATACTGGACTGGATCAACAGAGTATGGAGGGTTCTGAGACGGGTAGTAATGCTTAAGAGGGTCATGGAAAACTTGATGAGGTTGTGTATACCTTTGAGATGTTCTCATAGGACCTCTTCTCGACCCTGATGTCATCATGACTTCGTCATCCCTCCTATTCACATCACTGAATTCACTTTGGACATCCTGAGCCGCATTTTTGAGAGCTGCTTGACTTATAATTTTGCCTGTCTTAAGACCATCTTCCACCATTTCTCCCATTTTGATTATTTCATCAAAGGAGTGACCAACTGCAGATATCATGTTTTGAAAGTAATCCGGCTCTTGAGCCTGAAGGAAAACAATGGCCAACTCGTGATCATTCATGGGTGGCTTAGCTCTCGCTGCCTGCTCTCTCCATTTGATGGCATATTCCCTGAAACTTTCAGTTGGTTTCTTTTTCAGTTTAGAAAGGGAAATGCGGTTTGGGGTGACGTCAATATTGTATTGAAACTGTTTGATAAAGGCTCGTGCCAAATCATCCCAGACGTGCCAACCAGATGCGTCCTGATCCCAAAACCATTCAGATTCTACTCCCGAGAGGCTTTCCCCAAAATAAGCCATAAGCAATTCTTCTTTTCTTCCCACACCTCTCGATTGGTTGCAATACCTTTTCAGGTAGGCTATGGGATTTCCGCGTCCATCATACTTTTCCAATTTGGGAACCTTGAAACCAGGCGGCAAGTGGACATCGGGGAACATACAAAGATCTCTGAAGGCAACACTCTTTTGACCTGCCATTTCTTGCATGTTTTTCAGCCGTTGTTCTAATCTCTTCAATCTTTGGGCCATTTCTTCCTGTAGATTCTTTCGGGTAAGCTTCTCAACGTTTGCAGGAAGGTCAAACGAGTACGAGTGGTACTCGGGAGAGTGGTACTGTTCTTGCTGTATAGCAGATTGTGACTCATGAGAAGGTTGTCCTTGGCCATTGGCCCATGCTTGACGCATTTTGGTCATTTGTTGTTTCAATGCTTTGTTTTCCTCAACCACAGTAGACCCTTTTTGAATTTTCTGACCTTGAGTCTCTTGAGCACTCGTAACAGCTTCGATGTCGGTTATCATTTTCCTTGAATCTTGTTTACCACAACCAACCACCTCGACTTTCTGGATTAACAAAACGATACCACCATGTTAGCGTTAAGGTATTCCACTTATTGATTTCCTTTGTTTTTTTTTTCCTGCAATTTTCTTTTCTTTTTCCCTTTTTGTGGTTTTTTTTCATTTTCTATTTTTTTTTTTTTGTAGTTTTTCATTTTTTTTTTGGTTATGGATATGGTCGAATCCTATGTGGATTGCCTACGTATCATGACCCCGCATGAATCGGACCGAGCGTAGTTCTTGCAAATTAATGCAAGAAATAAAGAGATGTTTATTTGATTTTTTTTTTTCTTTGAAGGAAAATTATAGAAGCCGACTCCAACTACAAACTTGTGTAGGAGATTTCTGCAAGAATAAAAATATTTTTGGTGTCAATTATGACAATTTTTACAAAATTGGCCACATAATGGCTTATTTGACAAAATGACTATTTTTGCAAAATTTATTAAGAAAGATAAACTTGAATATATTTTTTTTTATCTTGTGGCTCATGGGGCATCGTTTGGCATCACCATAAACCAACACAAGACTATTTTCCATAAATTGGCCATGTAATGGCTTATTCAAACAAAGTGGCTCTTTTTGCAAAATTTTATTTGAGAAGATGCAAGTTCAAAATTTATTATCCTGGGGCCTATGGGGCATCGTTCAGCACCGACACAGGCCAACACAAGACTAAGGAAGTTAAAAATGCAAAAATGCGGCTATTTCAGCAAAAATCGGGCCATGTAATGGCTTATTTGATAAAGTGGTTATTTTATAAAGTTGAGTAATGACTCAAACTTGATTTTTGCGGATACAGCCTTTCGACATTGCCGCGAGGGAATATTTCAAGGCTGTGTCCAAAATTATTTAAAAACGACTCAAAGTGGCTATTCTTGCAAAAACGGCCTTCCGGCGTCCATTTGAGGGACATTCGACTTATTTTAAGCAAGAATAGCATCACCCAACTTATTTATAACAAAATCAAAAATTTAACTTTTTTTTGGTTATTTTTGCAAACGGGGTGTGAACCTGAACTTGATTTTTGCGGCTATGGCCTTGCAACATTTCCACAAGGAATATTTCAAGGCTGTGCTCGCAAATTATTAAAAATGATTCAAAGTGGCTATTTTTGCAAAAAACAGCCTTTCGGCGTCCTTTCGGAACATTCGGCTATTTACAAAAACGGCATCACTTTGATTTTATTGACAAAAACACACACATTTTTTTTTTATTTTTAAAAAGGGGTGGTTGGACCCGATGAGGGTTGCCTACGTATCCCACCTAATGGCGAGAATCAAACCTGCGTAGTTCGGTCAGATTAATTGACCAATTTATTTCAACAAAAATTGTTCCACCTATTTTTCAAATTTTTTAAAATTTCGACAACAATTCGTCAATATGTCGATATTTTTCTATTCTAAAATTTCCTCTCTTTTTGTTTTTCAGAAATTTAGCCAATCAGCATAATAGGACAAATAAATGCAACATATAACATGCTCGGTCTTTTGATTATCGGGTCACCTGTCCTAGACGGACCCAACCCCTGTGTTGAGTCCCCTAAGTCAGATATGATGCAAATAAACGTCCTAAATCTAGGCTCAATATCCCGATGTTTTCAATGGTACTAGACCGTGTACCCGAGCGGACAACTCGGATCGAGGAGGGGGCTACGTACCGGTGACCCGCGGAGTCAATCGGCTTTGTAACTTATCCGACCTCTTTTCTTATTTTGGGTATGACTTAACAGAATGGGGAGTCTCAACCAGTAAGCACATCCCCGGAGGTGAAGAAGAGAAGGGTTTTCGGCACAATTTTATATATACAATTCACGCAATATCAAAGCGGTAAACATGTAGCACATTAATCAAAACATATAATGAAATCAGATATAAGCAAAAACAACAATTTAACTGAGCTCGAATTCTTAAACCCTGAACCGAAGTTCTGGGTTACTTATCCCCAGCAGAGTCGCCAGAGCTGTCACACCTCCTTTTTTTTTCACACATACACATAAAAACGTAAATGCGTCACATGTTTAATACTACACCCCGAGAAGGGATATAATAATAATCAGTGAAGGAGTTTTTCCAATTAAAGGACAGTCGGAACGGGATCAATTTATTTAATTATTCGGAGTCGCCACTTGGGAAAATAATGGTGTCCCAAGTCACCGGTTTAATCCCGAACCGAGGAAATTTATGACTCTGTAATACAGTCTGCGAAACTAGAAACCTGGATAAGGAATTCTGTTAACCCGGGAGAAGGTGTTAGGCACTCCCGGGTTCCGTGGTTTTAGCACGGTCGCTCAACTGCAATTTTTGCTTTTATCTGATTTTTTTTATTATATATTTTAACTATTTGCTATTATATTCCGCTTTTCAAATTTTAGAAGAATTATGACGTCACGAAAACACATTTCGAGTCACACCGCAACCAGGTACGCCTGTGACTTTAATGTATTTTAGTTTCGCCGAGAGTAAGATTTGGGTCACATAAATGCGCACCCGTAATTAGGAAGGTATTATTATTAACTAACGCGCCTAAAGTAATTTCGCGTTTGTACTTTGCGAGGGCCATGAAATTTGCTAAATGGCACACCTCGAATTTTAAAGGAAAAGCACTCAAACTAAATGGACTATGGATATTCAAATTCACGATCTGATTTTCATACCCAACACTACAATGCGACCCAATACAGTCAAAGAACACGCAAATAGTCGCAACCCAATTTCGAGCTTTAAGTATTCCATCTTAATTCTCGCTGAATCAACCCGACACGGTTCTAGTAGCACAAGTTATATTTTTGCTTTCAACAGAATAAGCCATCATTGTCATCAAAACCAAAGACATGAAAGTGCTGGTTAAATTAAAAATTGTGAATGCAACCATTTCAAAGTCCACCTGACTGTTTACTCAAGAAGACTATGTGTATATATGCTGGATCATAGGCATACGAAAATACAGAAGCAGTAACCTTAACAAAAATCCCAAACAGGCGCACCTGCAACACCAAACCTAAGCCAAGCACATTGAAACCCAGAATTTAACGAGGTTGAGTAACCTTTTAAACATCTAAACCAAATTGATTCAACTATAAACATTTAATCACAGAAGCAAATCAAGACATATAGCGTAGAAATATTCGACTCAAATAAAATTCAATGGACATCAGAAAAAATTAAGAAAAAGAACCTGTTAAGCAAACTCTCCTTTAATAATAATAGAAGAATCAGCCGATTCCATATTTTGGTCCATAATTCCGACTAAAACAGTAGTGTTATCGAGCAGAAATAGCAGGCCAAAATCAAAACCGAGAACCTTGAACGGCAAAACAGAATCGGCACCGGAAAAACTTGAAATTCAAACGTAACCTCAACTGGACTCCATGTTTTAAATCAGAATCAAAACCCAGAAATGGTTCCAAATCTATTTATGTGCGTGACTGTGTGCGTTGTTCAGTGGCTGAAATTTTGGAGTTGGAGAGTGCTTGTGCGTGTGTGATTTTTTGTCAAGAAGAAGATGGGGGTCCTCAATTGCTGCTAGCCGCTGCCTGTTACTGAAGGAGAGGGCTCTATTGCTGACTTTTGATGAACTTTTGGAGTTGTTTTAATGGCTAGCCATGACAATGGCTCTTTAACAGGGAAGTCTAAAAATATTGAGCTCTCCCTCTCTGAATCTCTCTCTGAAGTTTTCTTCTCCCAAAAAAAATCCTCTCCCAATCTCTCGCCCATCTTCTGTTAAAAATAACCTGCAGCTTGGCTCCAAAAATGGAGAAGATAGAGACACGGTATTTCCGTGTCTCTACTATCTGATGTGGCATTCGATATGTTGGGTTGGGTATATGTTGGGTTGGGCTTGGATATGCTTATTCAATAATTAGTTCTGGATCTTCAGGCGGCCCAACTCGAATTTCAAATTATTTCTTTTTTTTTTCTCTTTTCTTTATTGTATTTAGTATATGTATTTTGTTGTATTTTAGTTATCTTTTTTGTATTTTCTGTATTTTATTTCTTTTTGTATTTTTATATGAATTAACACACAAATTGTAAAAATAAAGAAAAATTATTTATTTTGAATTTATGGAAATAACTCATATATAGGGTAAAAATCACGTGCTCACAGCTGCCCCTCTTTGCTCGGTTGCCCCAGTACGCAGCCAAAAGAATTTTCCAGTACCGTTAGATAGAGAATCAATGGTCTTCCTGGTTCGGGTGGAACTAACACGGGTGGATTCGATAGATAACCCTTGATTTGGTCAAAGGCTTCCTGACATTCCGTCGTCCATTCTACCGCGACATCTTTCTTTAACAGCCGAAATATGGGCTTACAGGTTGCCGTGAGTTGAGCAATGAATCTGCTGATATAATTCAATCTTTCCACTAGACTCATTACCTCTGTTTTATTCTTCGAGGGTGGCAAGTCCTTGATAGATTTGATCTTGGATGGGTCTAACTCAATGCCTCGCCGGCTGACGATGAATCCCAACAAATTTCCTGATGGAACCCCAAAAGCACACTTGGTCGGGTTGAGTTTGATATCATACCTTCGAAGTCTTTGGAAGAACTTCCTTAGGTCTGTTACATGATCCTCTTGTTGCCTAGACTTTATGATTACATCATCCACGTACACTTTGATCTCGTTGTGTATCATGTCATGTAACACAGTGGTCATTTCTCTCATGTACGTTGCCCCAGCGTTCTTCAAACCAAATGGAATTACTCTGTAGCAATAAGTTTCCCATGGCCTAATGAAAGCTGTCTTTTCTGCATCTTCTTCATCCATCAAGATCTGATGATATCCTGCATAGCAATCCACGAAGGATCCGATCTCGCGCCCAGCGCAATTATCAATCAGGATATGGATGTTGGGCAATGGAAAATTATCCTTAGGGCTTGCTTTGTTGAGATTGCTGTAATCAACACACACCCTGATCTTTCTATCCTTCTTCGGTACTGGTACAATATTGGCCAACCAATCGGGATATCGAGTGACGCGAATAACTTTAGCCTGTAACTGCTTAGTCACTTTTTCCTTAATCTTGACACTCATATCTGTTTTAAACTTCCTCAATTTTTGCTTGACAGGAGGGTAGGCCGGGTCAGTGGGATATTTGTGAACCACTAAATCGGTGCTTAATCCTGGCATGTCATCATATGACCACGCGAAAATATATTTGAATTCAATGATGGTTTTGATTAGTTCTTCCTTGATATTTGGCTCAATGTGGATGATGATTTTGGTTTCCCTAACATCATCCATACCCCCCAAATCTACAGCTTCAGTTTCATTTAGATTGGGCTTTGGCTTCTCTTCGAATTGGCACAACTCCCTGCTTATTTCCTCAAAGTCCTCATCCTCTTCGAATTCAGATTTGCTATTTAACTCAAACTCTGGTTCAATTAAGTTGGATTTAGATTGATTATTTAGACTAGGTTGAGGATCCGTTGTGCATTCCATGTCTTTAGGACCAATAAAAGAAGAACTCTTCAGAAAAGAAGAAAAATAAAAATTAAAACCAGCAGAAGAAAGGAAACTTGCGTTCTTATTAAGAAAATGTAAAATAAAATAGTTTCACACTTGCATAAAAATACAAACAAAACAAAAGGATTACAATTCTGGGATAACCCAGGAAACTAGAAAGGAAATCCAAAGCCGACTACCAAGACTCCCTTCAAGTGGGAAGAGGAATAGCCGCCCAGTTGTTGATTTTAGCTTCACGCCCCACAAATTGTATGTCCGCACTGCTGGAACCCTCTCCAGCTTCTATCATATTGACATCAGCGAACATCCTTTCAAAGGTCTGTTCTAAATCCCCATCCATACCGATCAATGATCCTTGGATTTTCGGCACCGCAGGTTTCTTGGCCCTTGCTTTGACAAAAGATTTGGACATATGCGGAACTGGCTTGGGGAGAACCCAAACTCTCTTTTTCATCCTCTTGGCTCGTTGTATATCATCCATAGTGGGTTTGAACCCCAATCCAAATGTCCCTGAATTTTCAGGCAAAGATACATGCTGAACAATACCCTGAAGCCCTACCCCCAGGTCTTTTCCTGGCATGAATCCATTACCCAGCATCTCTGAGATTGTCATGATGGTTGCGGGAGCTATGCCGCAAAGTGGGAGGTTCTTTCCTTCAGAAATTTTAGCCACTGGAACCCCGTCGATGACTTGGTACACCCATGGTCCTTTGTCGTCTTCTGTCTCTATGAACGGCACAATATCATCTCCTCCAAGGCTTGTGCCGTCAGCTCCGTACACAACTATCTCCTGCCTGTCCCATTCAAATTTCACCATCTGGTGTAATGTGGAAGCCACCGCTTTGGCAGCATGGATCCAAGATCACCCAAGTAGAAAATTGTAGGATACTGTTATGTCAACTACCTGGAATTCCACGGTGAACTCAACTGGACCAATGGTTAACTCCAGTAAGATGTCACCTACCGTGTTGGTACCACTTCCGTCAAAACCTCGAACGTAGATGTTATTCTTATGAATCTGGTTGTGATCAATTTTTAACTTGTTCAAAGCCGCCAAGCTACAGATGTTGGCATTGGATCCATTATCAATTAGTACTCGGGTGACCACCGAGTCTTGGCACTTCACCGTTAGATATAGGGCTTTGTTGTGTTCTGTGCCCTCCATTGGCAACTCATTGTCAGAAAAGGTCACCCGATTCACTTCGAAGATTTTCTGCACCATCTTCTCTAAGTGATTTACTGAGATTTTGTCCGAAACGTGAGCTTCGTTCAGGATTTTCATCAGCGCCTGGCAATGGTCATTGGAATGGATCAACAAAGACAGCAGGGAAATTTGAGCCGGAGTTTTCCTCAATTGCTCTAGAATGGAGTAATCTTGGGTCTTCATTTTCTTTAAAAATTCCTCGGCTTCTTCATCCGTCACTGGCTTCTTTGTTGTCGTTGAGTTGGGCTTTCTTAACTCAGCGGGAGCAAAGCATCTCCCTGAACGAGTCAATCCCACATACGTTCTCTTCCAACTGCTTGCCCCGATATATTACTGCTACTTTCTCATATCTCCAACGCACTGCCTTATTGCTAATTATCGGCAATTAAATTATCGGTTTGACAATGACCGTCTCTCGGCAAACTCCTTTTACCACGAACACGGGTGCGAATGGCGCCCCTGACACTACCACTTTGGTAGATCCTGATTTCTCTAGAGCAACGGTTGTATTCTCTTCCACTATCACTATAGATTTACCCTCTAACTTCTCCTCACCTATCACTGCTTCCTTACTCGCCATTTTGTCTTTCGGAACAGCTCGGATCATTATCACTGTCTGTGATGGCTTCTTCGTCTCTCCTCTCTCATGCATGAACTCAATCATTTGGGTCTCGTGATGAGCCAACAATGGGTTTTGATTAATGTTGGGCACTTCGGGTGTTTGGACCTCGATCTTACGAGTGTCAATGAGATCTTGCACTGCGTGTTTCAATCTCCAACACCTTTCGGTTTCATGTCCTAGCATCCCCGAACAGTACTCACAACTCTTCGATTGGTCCAAATTCTGGGGCAGGGGGGTTTTGTACCCTAGGCTCGACAGGACTTAATAAACCTACCTGCCTCAATTTGTGGAACAAGGCGGTCTGGTTTCTCCCAATTTGGTAAAGGCTATTTGCCTTTGTACCATATCGTTTTTGGAAGCTGGATTTCCACGAAAACCTGCTCCTGTAGGGTTCCTGTATGCCCTTGGTGGAGGATAAGTATTTTGGGTTGCTGGGTATGTGTTTTGTGGTGGATAGGTGTTTTGAGGAGGTACATATGTATGTTGGGGAACCGGTGCGCGTCATTGTGGGCGAACCGGTAGTTGATTGTATGCCTGTGCCTGGTGCACGAAAAAATGTGGTTCTTGAGGAAAGAAATAGGATTGTGGAGGGTAATTCGGAATGTGGGAGTAATTTGGGTGAGGGGGTCTGAATTGGTGATGGGGGAAGGACCTTTGGATCGGAACCAATTACCAGCCTCTATCATTGTGACATCCTCTCTTTTCTTCTTTCCAAGCGCACCTCCTATGCCACTCTGAATAGCCTGTGTGGTCGCTTTGATCTCTGAATAACTCAAGATTTTGTTGGTCTTGAGACCTTCATCTATCATGCCTCCCATTTTGACCATGTCATTGAAGGATTTCCCCACTGATGTCACTAAATGACTGAAGTAGGTCGGCTCGAGAGTTTGCAGAAAGTAATCTACCATCTCCCCCTCTCTCATAGGAGGATCAACTCTAGCCACCTGTTCTCTCCAACGAAATCCAAATTCCCGGAAGGTATCCCCCGATTTCGTCTCCAGCTTCAATAATGTGAGACGATCAGGTACTATCTCCAGATTATATTGAAAGTGCCCGGCGAACAGTTGCGTCAAATCATCCCAAGTATACCATCGACTTGGATCCTGCCTTGTGTACCATTCTAAAGAAGATGCGCTCAAACTCTGCCCAAAATAAGCTATCAGTAGCTCATCTTTTTCGCCTGCACCCCTCATCTTGCTGTAAAATCCTCGCAGATGAGACATGGGATCATTGTGCCCTTCATATAGATCAAACTTAGGCATTTTGAACCGAGCTGGTAGTTGTACGTCAGGGAAAGGGCATAAGTCTTTATAAGCCACATTGACTCGATTCCCAATTCCATGCATATTCCTGAAGGACTGCTCCAGGATCTTGACCTTCCGTATTATCTCATCTTGTTCTGAGCTCTTGGACGGCTTTTCCACTGGGACTTCAAAGGGAGGAGTATAGGTGGATGGTTCGGGTGCCCTGAACGTGGGTTCCGGGGGTAATACTGAGTGTCGTGAACCTGAAATAATGGTTCACTTGATGATCTATGCAATGGAGCTGGGGGAGGTGCCACAAAGACAGAGCCCTTTGGTGGAAGAGGGTTTTGATTTGGTGGTGGAGCTGGGTGGTCGTGAGCATCCCTTCCCTGGTGGTAATGAAGGTTTAGGACTCTTGTCGAGGGACCGGGAGAAAAGTATTCTGGGATAAAACCTGGTGGGAAAGTAGGAGTAGTGGGTGCTTCAGGATCCTTTTGTGCTTTGGCCAACGCCGTCTGCATTTCGCTTATTTTCAACTGCATCTGTTCCATTTTTTCTAAAGCTTCTTTGAGCGTCTGGCTCATTGCTTTTTTTGACTCACTGTTGTGATCTGACCCAGTCATACTTTTAGGTATGGGTCCTTTCGATCTTGTATGATATCTATGTGATGCCAGTACACTCTAACACTAACTGGAATGGAAAAACAACAAACTTGTTAGTGTTAAAATTTTAACAGATATGGTAAAAGCATATTGGGGATGCAATGTCCTTATGCAATAAACCATTTCTATTATGCTTTTGCTCAGATTGCATGCGTCATCCCGGCTTGTCATCTATGCCTATCCATTATTTCTCTCACTTATTTTATTTATTTTCCCCTTTTTTACTATAAACAGTGGTCGAATATTATGTAGATTGCCTACGTATCATGTCCCCACATGAATCACACCTTATCGTAGTTCGTGTAAATACAATACACAAAATATTTTTCAAAGGTTTTCCAAAACAAACTGGATTTACAACAGTCAAACTTAAAATGATGTTCAAAACAATTTGGCACTTTCTTATAAAAAAAATCTCACGACTAGACCCCAAAAAAGAAATGCAAGTTCAAAACTAGACAAGTCCTAAGATTTCGAGCTTTTGTGTTGGTGGGGCCTTGTTTGGCCTGGCTGTGGTCCTTGGTGCAAGACTTCTTTGCAGATCTTTTAATTCTTCCATGATCTGACGGACATAACCCATGATAGAGGAAAAAAGGACATCTCGGGGCATCCGTTCACATGATAGTCATCTCATGTGAATGTAGTATCCAATCTCGTCGATCCTTCCCCAAATGTTATCCCTTTCTCGAAATAACTGCTCTATCTGTCAGTTTTTTAACCGCAGTATTCGTGCCTCATTCGTAAGCCAATCTTGGAATCTTTTCATTTGTCCCTCCATTTTGGCCATCATCTCGTAGCATCGTTCCTTGTCTTCCCTAGCTTCATGAGCTTGTCTGTGGATCTGTTCTTGGAGAGTGGAAATTGTCTCTCTCAATACCTCGATTCTCATCTCGCAATTCCTTTTGACCTGCCGTAAGTACTCCCTTCGTTCCGCTGAACCTCTCGCCCATCTGGCCTGCATCCCTTCCTTGCTAGCCTCGGACCTCTCCAATTTTTCTTGGCTTTCTCTGAGCTGTTGGTTTAGTTCGTCCATCAACCTTTGATCAGCTCGGCTTCTTGGTTGGCTGTTGGCTTCTTTTCTGATCCGCCAGATTCGAGCCTTGAGAGTGTCCTTTTCTTGAGTCAATTTCTTTTTGACCGCCTCGTCGGCTGCAATCTGTAAGCCATTTTCATATTGGAGATTCTGTACATGCTTCTCTAATTCTCCAATGTGATCTTTGTATTTACGTTCTTTAGCCAGCCAAGCTAATCTTTCTTGGATTTTATCATCGAAAGCTCGAACGTGAGGCCTTTTGGTAGGTCTGATTGCCTCGAGCTCGGGCACAGGGCTCACGTGAAAACTTCTTTGAAACCAAGCAAAATACTCGGGATCAAACTTGCCTTTTATTGAGTCTAGCACTATAGTGCTACTTTTTAAATACCGGCAACAATGCCAATCTTCGTTCACCATCTCCTCAGGGATAGCTGCCTCTGGATGCAATTCGATGGCTATGTTGCTCAAGTCCATCTTCTTTGGTATCACCTGATATCTCCCAAGCTGTCTCAAGACTCTTTGCTGTGCGTAAGGTTGTATACTTCTTGCCCCTATTATCATTAAGTAGCCCTTTGAAGCAGTCATGTAAATGATCTCTTTTATCGGGAGCCACCCTATAGTTCATTCGACTTGATCCGCTCTCAATTTTCTCAGATAGAAAATCCATGCTTCAAAACCCTCGGGTGTTATAAAATCTTCCACCCTTTTTTCATATTTAACAATGAAGTTGGTTCCGTCTGAAGCATGTATTAAGAACTTAGGGTGGTGCCGAACATGTTCGATCATCCACATTTGCAGGAGAATGTTGCAACCTTTATAAAGCGGGCTTCCAGATTTGCATAAGGTTAAGGTCTGGTACATATCGAATAATACCAGCGGGACAATGGTGTGATCTTTTCTATCCACCAGAACCTGTGCAATTCTAGCCATGCGAGTGTCTACGGAACCTTCTGAGTTCGGAAACACCATGATTCCTAGAAATGCCACAATAAAAGCGAATCGGCGATGAATCTCCCATATGCCTTTGTTTTATTGATTATTCAATCCCTTTTCATGTGTTTGAAATCCGGCTGAATTTTCGAATATGTAATACAAGAAGTAGAACTTGCAACTCCCGTTTTGTACGCGATCATTGCTTGTTTTCTTGCTGATCTTCAATAGATCGAAGAATTTATGCACCGATGGGGCCCTGGGAAATATGAGCTTTTGCTCCTTTAACTCTTGGCTGAAAGTAATGTACCCGGCCATTTCTTCTAAGGTAGGAGTGAGTTCGAAATTGGAGAAATGGAACACATTATTAACAGGATCTCAAAAGGTCACCAAGGCTTTGATCAAGTCATCCCGTGGCTTCACATGCAGTATGTCTAGCAAAGGACCCAACTGTTTTTTCACCCACACTTGACCATCTTCCTCCAGATCATTCCACCATTCTTGTAGTTGTATCCGAGCTCTTTCCATGATAACCTGGGGTGATTCTTGGATAGCATCCATCTGATCCTGGAGATTAAAGGTTTCAGGGGTAACTCTTAAACTCTTTATGAAAGCATGTTTCCTTAAATGAAACAAATTACCGACTTATTTATGACCAAAATTTTTGCACACCTTTAATGACTATTTTTGTAAAAAGGGAGATTGGACCTGATGGGGGTTGCCTACATATCTCACATCCAGTGAGAATCAAACCGGCGTAGTTCGCCAAAGAAAACAAACCGAGTTTAAGAAAAATATTTTTAAAACCCAAAAAGTATTATTTTGAAGACATACTAACAGGATTTTGACATTGTTCGGACAAAACTACATTGTTATTTCTTGGTTTTCCAATTTTTGAAGCTGGTCAACATGTTGATCTAATCAAATAAATGCACACAATCTTATGTAGAAGGATGGTCCTTTCATTTCAGGTTACCTGTCCTAGACGGACCCAACCCCTGTGTTGAGTCCCCTAAGTCAAATGCAACATGATGCAAACAAACGTTCCTACTAGGGATCCCGTATGAGGCTTTGTTATTCTAGGTTTAAGAACCTGGGTTTATTGTTCAAAACCTGGCTTACCCGAGTGGACAATTGGGGCTAAGGAGGGGGCGACGTAACGGGAGCACTAAAGTCTGCCCGGTCTTGTCACTTACCCTAACACTCAGTTATTTGGAATAATTTTTGAAAAGCGGGCTACGCGAACGTATGCACCATTTTTAGAAGATCCAGAAAGAAGTAGGGTTTTGGCACAGTTTATATATACATTCAAATAATATTAAAGCGGAAAAGTTATCATTTTGCACATTAAGCATTTATCATATAAAAATAGCAGATAATAAACAAAGTCAAATACAACAATTATTCTAAGCTCGAATTTCTAACCCTGAACCAGTGGTTCTGGGTCAAATTGTCCCCGGCAGAGTTGCCAGAGCTGTCACACCTCCTTTTGGCGCAGGCCCGCGAGAGCGTGAGATATAAAAGGAAGTTTTTTCAATTAAAGGACAATCGAAATGGGATTTAATTAATAATTCAGAGTCGCCACTTGGGAGATTTATGGTGTCCCAAGTCACCGGTTTGAATCCCGAATTGAGGAAAAGATTGACTCTGTTAAACAGTCCGCGTACTAGAAATCCGGATAAGGAATTTTGTTAACCCGGGAGAAGGTATTAGGCATTCCCGAGTTCCGTGGTTCTAGCACGGTCGCTCAACTGTTATATTTGGCTTGATTATCTGATTTTTAACAAATATGAACTAATGCAAATTACCACTCCGAACCTTTTTTATTGTTTAGAAGAAAATTATAATGTCGTGAGAATATATCTCGAATTTCGTCACATAAATGTGTCCGCAATTTTTAATGTATTCCGACTTCATTGGGATTTGGATTGGGGTCACATAAATGTGTACCCGAGTTTAGGGAGGTATTATTATTAAATACGTACCTAAAGATGCTAGCGTATTATTTTTTTGGGAATGTCGTAAAATTCGCTAAACGACATATCCCAAAATCTAATCATTTTTAACGCATATATATCTAGGAAGATCCCCCAATTTTATATTGAAGCTTGTCCTATTTTTGTTAAATATAAATAAATTTAAAATGACTATATACATTATTTTACCTTTAAATATACACAAAAATACCATAATTTAAACAAATACTTATAAATGCAAGCCTTTTATTAGTTAATACCTCGTTTCGTGCCATATTTTATAAATATGCATTACTAAAGCCTGAAATGATATATAGCATGAAATATATATATATAAAATAAACTAACTATTTTCTAATTAATTAAATTAATCAATTTTAAACTCATGGAATTAATTATTAAGAGAATGTCACTAAATGGATTAAAAACTGGCCTACATATTGCCTAATAAAATTTGATATAAAGGAATCGGGTAACAAAAATTAAATACATAATTATATATGTATATATATATATATGTATGTATATATATATATATATACACACACACTACTACTAAAGCTTAATTTGTAATTATACAAAAATACGTTACTAATAACAGTTAAAGCAGTGAATGAATTAATTGAAACTTATTGTTAACCTCATTTTTTTAATAATTTATAAAACTAAAATTAATTAATAACCCGCAACCCATTTTATTATTAAGAAAATTTTGATCGAAATTGTGCAAACGCATATTCCAAATTAAATTTCAGAAAGAGATTTACAATTATATTACGCGAAACGTATATACAATCATAATACTAATCTAAATCGGTCGTAAAGCAAAGCTTTGAATATATATCAATTTGTTAGACCCAAATGATGAGTCTAATATGAGGGTCACATGAGATTTAAGGGTGGATAACACAACTCAAAATGTTAAAAGAATTTAATTAACCAAAAAATGTCCATTGGCCTAAAAAACGCCTCAAACGAAACCGAACAAAAACATACACATGGAAATCAGTCTGCTTCCATGAAATGTACACGCCAATACTACATACTCACAAACCAAGCACAAACGTGGATTTTTTCAAGGAAGCATAGAAACACTGCAGGTGCAGTTCTTAAAAGTTCTATATTGAGTAAATCATATCTTTATCACAAGTAAAATTTCCAAAGTGAAGTACTGCCAATTTTGGACAAACTATGAACTATGTGAAATAGGCTATTAATATTTAATATACTTTTTCACCTTTAGGAAAAGGCTATTACTAGTCAACTGCGAGAGCCAAGATAGCTTCTATTGGAGGATTATCACTTTTCTCAAGCATAAAACAATAATGGCTTTTGATAGTATTACAATATCAATAAACTGATATAAACTTCAAGAAAAAAAACATACACATAATATTTCCAAAAAACCACTACTATGACTACCTTGTCCCTCATTCCCGTGCGTTTCTCACAAATAGAAAGGAGTTGGGATAATTAATCTATTTTAGTAACTCATGCAACACATCCTTGTTTAAAGAAAAGACATAAAATACTCAACTTCTGCTCACATTCATTAATAGGCAACTTGAAATTTAGATTGCAAAGAACTAACGACAAACGTACTTTCAGGTTTATCAACAATAACAAACCGAAATCATTAGCTTTTGGTCATGATACTACCACAAAATTTTTATTACATCACATCTAAAACAGCATGAAATCCCTACAAATTCGTCTTCAAATCTAATAGAAAGGAATCATAATCGGCAAACTTTGTTCCTACACGTAATGGGCATCCAGTTAGTTTAACAGCCCACAAGATAAATTCAAACAGTCTTGACATAGTCCACAAAATGAAACAAATCAAGTCTACTTGAATACAATCCTAATTATACAAGCCTTGTGTTTGTTATTCATAATTGAAGTCCAAAATATATTAGCTCTTCGGATCCCAATCAATACATAGCTAACATCAATACAATACTATATACGGATTTGAAAAACTATATCATACTCATACTTCCATCATATTTCATGAACAACTGTTGATGCTACAATGAATCAGGTTCAAAAATATATACCTGGAAGTTAAAACAATGAAGAAAGAACAGTCAGTAGCAGCAAATCAACAGCAACAGGATGACAATCAGCAACAATGAATAAAGCCAAGTTCAAGACTAAACCACAACCAAATGCCCAGGAAGAAAGAAGCTTAACCAAACACTGAATCTACTAGACTTTAAACTAGGCAGTCGAGGACATTTGCAATCATATAATATCAAGCAATCAACAAACACTTTCAAATACCCTCTCAAATTGATTTTAGGAGCTTTAGAGACTGATTTGTTGGACCTCTTAAGACTCTTAAGAATTGATTTGAATTAGGAGCCTCTCGACACCCTAAAGGACTGATTTTCTTCCTATCCTCTATGTATGTGTTTTCTCCAGTGTATATGAAAGTCTATAGAAGTCTGTTTTCCTCTGTTTTCTCTCTATCTAATGCGTAAAAACTCTCAAGTATGTATGAAAGTCTATCTCTTTTTTCAGTGTGTAAAAACTGTCTTTTTTCAAAGGCTCGTTCTCTCCTCTTATAGACTGGAAAATAGAACCAGCTCTCTTTCAATCAGTAAAAAACCTGATTGCTGTCTAATTTCACCCATTAACGTCCAACTAGCACCTCCCTTTTCAACCCTACCAATATCTACCCCTAAATTAATATTAAAAAGTATCCCCCCCCCCACTCAATTATCACCTCTTAACAGCAGCCTCTAACTATTCAGTTATAACCAATTCGTTTTCCTAATTCAGAATCAAAAAATCAGCCAGCAAACCAATACCAATCAAAATCAACAAAACAATACAATTCAAACAGTAATGATCACTGTATGGAATTTCAAACAACAAACCTAGAAATTAAACGACGACCTTCGTTAAATTGATCACAACATGTGACAATCGACAAACAACAATTGATAATACCAGTAATCCAATGGTTCTCGGCCAGAAACAAACAAAAACGAATCTAATTATCCGACGACGCTAATCGAAGCGAATATCTATCCTATAACATACACAATCAACTAAGCAAAACAGAAAAATAAATGACCAAATAAAAGGTCTTAAAGATTAGAATAGAAGGTTTAACAAAAAATGGAAATTATTACTCAATTAACAAACAAAACAGAATAAGAATAAAGATATAAAAAAAATACCTTGATAGTGAAGGATTAAACACGAACCGAATCTGGACGATAGACTTGAAACTTGAATTTTTGAGTCAAATGGACCTTAATTGAGATGTTTTCAAAAATGAAAACATCCCAATTAAGGTCTATTAGACCACAATTAAAAAAAAAAGAATTCCGGAATTAGGGTTCATATGGCCGAAATTGGGGCTTTTCGATTTTCGGTCGGATTTGGACCAAACCAACGATGGATTGGTGTTTAGGGAGGCTAGGGGAGGCTATGGTACGAATTTGGGTTTGATTGGGGTAGTTTGAGTTTTGGGTCGAATCTTCGATCTAAGATTCGAAGAGCTCGGGTATGATTCGAGTTAGATGGTTAGCGGGGTTGGAACGAGGAGGTTGAGGGGGTTTTTTGGTATAAAAATGGAGGTCATTAGCCCACTGGAACCGCCGTGAGGCGAATTACAGCAGGCGGGGCACGGTGGCAGCAGCGGCAATTTTTTTGGGGAAGAAGGATAAGATGCTTTAGGGTTTTGGGAATGAGATGGTTTTGGGTATTTTGGGGGGGTTTGGTATATTAATTGATGAACTGATGAGAGACATTGGATTTAACACGATGGATGGCTGGGATTGATCCGGGTAATGGATCTGGGCAGATGACATTTGGGCCTGGGTCGGCTGGAGCTGGTGTTTCTGCCTGGACTTGGGATTTCGGGTAGATTGGTCCAATTCTTTTGTTCTTTGCCCTTGTTTCTTCTTTTCTTTTGGTTTATTTCCATAAATCATTCCAAACTAAATTTTAAACTCCTAAATTAAATTGTAAAACAAAAATTAACTTATCAAAAATGTTAATTAACCTCTAATAACGATTAAGCACACATAATTAAACGCAAAAACAATAAAGTAAAATCACACAATTACATATTAAGCCACACAATTTTGATATTAAACACTAAAGATACAAAAATATATTATTTTTATGATTTTTATGATTTTTTTTTCGTAAAGCCAACTTAATTAGTCGTAGTTAAAAAATTAAATTCTAAATGCAAATGCAATATATTTTTGTATATTTTTTATTTATTTAACAAATAAATGTGCATAGACACATACAAACAATAAAAGAAAAATACCACAAAAATCCACAATAATTGCAATGACACAAAAATCATTTTATTTTGATTTTTTAGGAGTAATTCTCATATAGGGCAAAAATCACGTGCTCACAACCACTCATCAGGCGCGCACTGCTCGTAAAGCATGTGGATACTATCTCAACTCTCTTGATGGGGAGGGTTCCACTTTCGAGGCTAGAATGAGTGGTAAAATCACCACTCATCAGGCTCACACAACTCGTGAAGCAGGTGGGTACTACCTAACTCTCTTGATGGGGAGGGTTCCACTTTTGAGGACGTCGATCGCCTCAACTTAGATTCTTGGTATAACGACATTTATCGCCTATGTGGTGATGAATAGCTACAAATTTGTATACTTGTATATATTATTTGACTTGTAGAATGTACTGGGACCCATCCATAGGGGCGAATATAAATATTTTTTGTTGTAATATAAACTTTGCCTTTGTTGCTTCGTCAGTGTTTGTCCTTTCCCTCCTTAGGTTTCCTTTTTATAATGCTTAGCCTCCATAGAGGTTGCTTTTGTTATTCGTTAAAAAGGTCGTCATGGTTTGAGCGAGGTCAAACCGATGTCGAGGGCCTTAGCCATTAGGATGTTGCTTTGATTGTCATCGAATTAGTATCCATCGTGTTTCGAACGAGGTTGACCCGATATCGATGGCCTTAGCCATTAGGATGTTGCTTTGACTGTCATCGAAGTAGTATTTGTCGTGGTTCGAACAAGGTCAAATCCGATGTCGATGGCCTTATACATTAGGATGTTACTTCGGTTGTCGTCGAAGTAGTATCCGTCGTGGTTCGAATGAGGTCGAATTCGATGTCAATGGCCTTAGTCATTAAGATATTTCTTCAACTTTTATCAAAGTAGTATCTGTCATGGTTCGAACGAGGTCGAATCTGATGTCTATGGCCTTAGCCATTAGGATGTTGCTTCGACTGTCTTCAAAGTAGTATCTGTTATGGTTTGAACAAGGTCAAATCCACTGTCGATTGCCTTATCCATTAGGATGTTGCTTCGACTATCGTCGAATTAGTATCCATCGTGGTTCGAACGAGGTTGAATCCGATGTCGATGGCCTTATCCATTAGTATATTGCTTCGACTATCATCGAAGTAGTATCCATCGTAGTTCGAACAAGATCTAATCCGTTGTCGATGGCCTTAGCCATTAGGATGTTGCTTCGACTGTCATCAAAATGGTATCTGTCATGGTCGAACGAGGTCGAATTCGATTATGATGGCCTAAGTCATTAGGATGTTGCTTCAACTTTCATCAAAGTAGTATCTATCATAGTTTGAACGAGATAGAATCCGTTGTCGATGGCCTTAGCCATTAGTATGTTGCTTTGACTATCATCGAAGTAGTATCCGTCGTGGTCCGAACGAGATTGAATCCGATGTTGATGGACTTATCTATTAGGATGTTTCTTCGACTTTCATTGAAGTAGTATCCACCGTGGTTCAAACGAGGTCGAATCCTATGTCAATTGCCTTAGCCATTAGGATATTGCTTTGACTATCATCGGAGTAGTATTTGTCGTGGTTCGAACGAGGTCGAATCTGTTGTCGATGGCCTTAGCCATTAGGATGTTCATTCAGTGCAGACTCCCGCTCGTAGAATAGAGAAGACTCCCGCTCGTAGAATAGAGATCAACTTTTGTTCATGTAATAGAGTCGAAGTAATATCTATCATGGTTCGAACGATATCGAATCTGATGTTGATGGCCCTTCGACTGTCGTTAAAGTACTATCTATCATGGTTTGAACGAGTTCGAATCCAACATCGATGGCCTTAGCCATTAGGATGTTGTTTTGATTGTTGTCGAAGTAGTATCTGTCATGGTTCGAATGAGGTCTAATCCGATGTCGATGGCCTTAGCCATTAGGATGTTCGTTCATACACCTCCATTGTCTTGTCGACCTGTTCCTTGAACGTTTTGGTAACCAACCTTTGGTTTTTGGCTCCTATGTTTTTAAGTTCGAAGGACATCACTTTATAGTAGTACGTCCCTTGATGGGTGATAAAAGTTATCTTTTCTTGATCCTCTTCGGCCATTAGGATTTGGTTGTAGTTGTAGTAGGCATCCAAGAAAATTAGAAGATCGTGACCTGTTATTGCGTCGATCAGCTGGTCGATATGTGGCAATGAGAATGAATCTTTCGAGCATGTCTTGTTCAGATCAGTGAAGTCTAAACACATTCTCCATTTCCCATTCTTTTTAACCATGAACACACTGGCGACCCACTGGGGATATTTCAATACTCTGATGTAACTGTTGGCTAGCAGTTCATCTACTTCTTCACTGACACTTTCGTTGATTGCGGTGTTGAATTTCCTATGCATCCATCGTACGGGCGAGTAAAGTGAATCGATGTTTAGCTTATGAGTGGTGATGTCTATCGGGATCCCCAACATATTTGAGTGAGAGAATACAAATAGATATGCATGGTTAGTTAAAAAGTCGTGGTACTTACCTGGGTAGGAAAGGTTGTGTCTGATATAGGCTTTCTTTGTGTTGTCGGTATCATCTAGCTAGACCGGGTCAAGGTTCTCGACTGTCGCTTTGCAAGCTTCTACGACATATGTTCCCTAATGACCTCTGATGGCGAGTTGATTTTAGTTCCCGACATGGCCGATTGCTATGCTTTCACACTTGATCCCTTCAATTGATTGGTATGCGTGCAGTCTTGGGTGATCCGGTAGCATTCCTGGGAGATACGTGGCACGCCTTGAATGATGAATATCCCTCATGAGGTGGGAAATTTGATTACCTGATAGAAGATCGAGGGAACAACTCGCATGGCGTGTATCCATGGATGTACTATGATGGCATTATAAGTCGTGTCCTCATTCATGAGGTGGAATGTGGTTTCCAATGTGACTCCCCCTGCCAAGACTAGCACTGATATTTCTTCGGTGGTTTGCACCACTAGTTATTAAAACCCGTTAGTGTTATGTAATGCGGTACTATCTTATCTTCGAGCCTCATTTGCATGAGGACTCTTGGGTGGATAATACATGTGTCGCTTCCGTCGTCTATCATGATTCTTTTCACATCACTATCAGTAAAGCGTAATGTGACGACCCAAAGGGTCATCACTGTATTTCCCCCTTTTTCCGCGCTTCTGAGGTCCTGGAAACCTCACTCTTAGTTGCCTCTATTTGTGTGCACCATTCGGGTGCGAAGGCGGAAAGTTTTTGTGTTAAAATATATGAATTCTATTAAAAATTTGAAGAATTTTGATATTAATACTGATATAGTTGACTTTGGTCAACCTTTTTGGTAAACGGGCCCAGACCAGTGATGTGACGGTCCCGGGAGGTCCATAGAAAAATATGGGACTCGAGCATGTGCCCAGAGTCGAAATCCGAGGTCCAGAACCCCGGTAAAATAATTTTCCGTTAAATTGTTTTCTGAAATTAATAAGGAAAATAGAAATAAAAATGAGTTAGAAAATATAGGTATCGGGCTCATATTTTGGTTCCAACGCCCGGTACAGGTCTTCAATATTGGTTAAGCGCTTCCTGTGAAATTTGGTCGAAATCGAATGTCGTTTGACGTGTTTCGGACCTAAATAGCTAAAGTTAGAGGTTGATGAACTTTGAAATGAAATCTTGAGATTTGGGTTTGATTCTTTATTTTTGATGTTATTTTAGCGATTTGATCGCTCGAGCAAGTTCGTATGAGGTTGTTGAGTTAGTGTGTGCATTTGGTTTGGAGCCCCGGGAGCTCGGGAGTGAATTCGGGGGTGGTTCAGAATGTTTTTGCATTTAGAAAATCTGATATTTTGCTGTTGCTGGTATTCTGGTACGTTGTTCTGTGCGATCGCATAGCTCTTTCCTCGATCGCATAGTGTAAACTTTTGAGAGCCTAAAATGTGGTCTATGCGATTGCAACATTCCTTGTGCGATCGCATTGCCCAGCCTCCCATACCTATCCGATCGCATTGTCCCCCCTCGTGATCGCATAGAGCATTTCCGTGGCCCAGTCGCATTTACTCTATGCGTTTGCAATATGTCTTCCGCGATCGCATTGCATTACCTCCTAACCCTATGCGATCGCACTGCCTTGTATGCGATCGCATAGGGCATTTTTGCCCAGTGAATTTTTCTTAAAAACGAAACACTTATACGGGATTTCTCACAAAATTACATACAGGCTCCTCTTCCACCCTCCATTGTCAAGTTCCAAGCTCCCATTCCTCCATAACTCTTTGGGTAAGTCTTCCTAACATCATTCATTCATTATTTCTTCACCTAATCATAATTAATCCTAGACCTAAGTCATGAATTCAAGGTAGAAATGGGGGTTATGGGTAGAACTAATGCTTGTGGGATTTTGGGTGATTCAACCTCAATTTGAGGTTGTATTTTGAAACAAATCATATATTCTAACTCGTAGGGTTATGGGTGATTGGAATTTGGTCCGAGCCTCGAGTTTGGACCATGTGGGCCTGGTGTCAAATTTTGCTATTTTTGGAAGAATGATGGGAATTTCATTTCGAGGCTATGGGATTATGTTATTAAGCCCTAATTGATGTTATTGAATTAGAAATGACTAAATACCATTGTTTCGGAATCGGATTCTAAAGGAAAGGCGGTGCTAGAGACGTGATTGCTATTTTCGGACCAAGGTAAGTGTTTGATCTAATCTTGGCTTGAGGGAATAGGATTAAAGTATTATTACTTGCTATTTGGTAAATGATTGAGTGCG
This sequence comes from Nicotiana noctiflora, assembly GCA_032618575.1. NCBI lineage: Eukaryota > Viridiplantae > Streptophyta > Magnoliopsida > Solanales > Solanaceae > Nicotiana > Nicotiana noctiflora. The sequence goes on from JASVEL010008516.1 coordinate 48,000, forward strand.
GTGTATAGGCATGGTGACGAGTATCTATACACCGGCGTCTAGCATGACCGTGAGTCTTGTTTGTACTTGTTCTTGGGTATATTTTGAGAACCATTCCTAGCAATTGATGAATTAGACATGATGAGTTAGTTGAGGAATTATTTATGAAATTTGGAATTCCTTGGAGCTTTGGCTCAAATGGTAGTGACTCTATGAAGTCAAAATGGTAAGTATTGTAAAGAAATGTGGTTGAATCCCTTGCCGGGACGTGTAGTTTATGATTGTTGTTGCTCCCTTATCCGGTTGAGCGTTATATGTATTCTCTATTACTGAGATGTTTGGTCTGCTAGTGGTACACTTATTGGGTTAGATCGTTATATTGCCGAGTTTTCCCAAAAGGGGAACTCCTTGAGAGAGGCTATATGAATTATTCATGATATTTATTGGGATCGTGTGGCATGCCGTCCACTTATATTATATGAAATGGGATCGTGTGGCACGTCGTCCACTTATATTATATGATATGGGATCGTGTGGCACGCCGTTCACTTATATTATGTGAAATGGGATCGTGTAGCATGTCGTTCACTTATATTATATGAAATGGGATCGTGTGGCATGTCGTTCACTTATATTATATGAACTAGGATCGTGTGGCATGCCATCCACTTATTTTATATGAAATGGGATCGTGTGGCGCGCCGTCCACTTATGCTACATACTATGGGACCGTGTGGCACGCCGACCACTTATGAAAGTAATAATGTAAATTTGGTTTAATGTTGTCACTGATGATCTGCCCTCATTGTTCAGTATTTCCGAGCATGTTTTCTTTTCGGTTGTATATCTTTATATACATTCCTGTTGCTCTTTCTGTTGCCGTTGTATCTGTATGTATATATATATATTCTTTCGGTTGTCGTCGTATCTTTATATATATCTTCACAATGTTGATTTTAGTAAGTCCTGTCTAGCCTCGTCACTACTTCGTCGGGGTTAGGCCGGGCACTTACCAGCACATGGGGTCGATTGTGCTGATGCTACACTTTCTGTGCTTTTTGCACAGATCTCAGCGTTGGAGCAGCTTTCGGACAACAGCATCAGTAGGATTTTGTGGGAGTTGTCTTCAGTCCAGGGACTCTCGAGGTAGCCTAGCCGGCGTTTGCAGGCCAAAGTCCTTATCATTTATTTCAGTTTGTTTTCATTGTACCAAAACAGACTTATGTAATTTCTTTCATTTAGACTTGGTTGTAGTATTCTATAGTAGTCAGTGAGCTAGCGACACCAGATTTTGGGGTATTGTTAGGTTCAGTGTTTCCGCATTTGATTTCTTATTTATTGAATTTTAAAGTTCTCTGAAATGTTTAATTATTCTAGTATATTCTGTTGTTAAGGTTCGGCTAGCCTTGCTTCGATAGTAGGCGCCATTATGACTCCCGATGGTGGGAAATTCGGGTCGTGACACGTAAAGTTATAACTAAAGCATTGTAATGAGGGAAATAAAAAATGTCGGTATTAGACTCATCGAAGGTTTCTTCGAAGTCATGATATCATTCGTGAGCTATTGTGTGCTTAAACTTGTGTGTGGTGGTAAACTTTGCATAATTGATTGTCGAGTTGTCACCGCCATTGATGATCATTTGTATGGTTCATGCCAGAGAAGGTGGTTTTGTTGGTCCTTCGAATTGATCGCGCACTCTAGCGAAAGTAGCGCTGAGCAGTTCTTTCAGATATCCCTGATATAGCATTCTGACCACCTCATGTGGTAAACCTATGTAATCTTCGGTCTTGTGTCCTCTTTCCTGATGGAATTCGCATAGGGCATTCGACCTCCTTGCACTAGGGTTTGATTTCATTTTTTGTGGCCACTGCACCTTCGTGCCCAGCTTTTCTAGCATGTATACTATTTCTGAATGGGAGACACAAAAGTTATGAGCAGATAATAATGGGGGCATACCTCTTTCATTTGTAAGTGGGGCAACATGTTGTGATACGACATCTGGATGCCTCAGAGGGGGTGGATTGGGAGTTGTAACATAGGGTTGATGTCTCTCTCTGTTGAAAAGTGGGGGTTGTTCCCTTTGCCCGTTGTTGTGGTGATCCCTCCTTTCCTCGGATTATACTGATGTTAGTTGTTGGATTGGACCATTAAGATCGTTTTCATCCACTCTTACTTCAGCACAGCAGGTATTATTAATCTATTCCCATGTGGTGGGAGGATACTTCATGAGTCTGTTGAGTAGCTTCGTGGTTGCATTTGATCCATATCTGTTCAACCCATTTTGGAAAGCTGCGACTGCCATTCCCTCCGATATATTTGGCAGTCCTATTCTTACCCTGTTGAATCGGGCCAGTAAGTCCCGGAGTCCTTCACCTGTCATTTGCCTGATGGCGAATATATCGTTGACCCTAGCTTCGGCCTTCTTTGCTCCTGTATGAGCAGTGGCGAAGTTGTCTACCATCTATTTGAATATTGATATCGATCGAGCGGGTAGTTGAGAGTACCATATTAACACCCTTCCAATACAAGTTTCACCAAACTTTTTCAACAACACGAATGGTCCTTATTCTTTCGATAAGCCGTTTCCTTTTACATCGGTCTTCCGAATTCGTGGTCCCGTCGTATATTTTCAAGTACGGTGGAATTTTGAAGGTTTTTGGGATTAAGTGAGGAGCAGCTTCCTCACTGTATGGTTGCTCGACAAACCTTTCCATGTCGCATTTTGGCAATAGTTTAGGGGCGCCAGGTATCTTGTCAACCCTTTCCTGGTGCTCTTTCATTTGATCATGCAGCACCTTATTCTCATTCTCCATTTTTTCCTTTTTATGGTTACAAGTGCACCATCGCTTGCATTGATAACGGTGTGGGTGTTGCTCATTCGTACAACACTTGGCTCACCGACGGTAGCAGCGATTTCTGCCGTTGGCGAATCTTCAGTATTTCTCTGAAGGGGTTTCTCGAACATGTTGCTTAGAGCGCTCGTCAACCATTCCTCTAGTAGACTTTTGACTACTGGGGGTGTTTCCTTTGCCACAGATATAGAAGCCCCTCTTTCACGCAAGATCATTAGATCTTTGAGTGAGGAGGGTGAGATCTCCCCCTCTAGTACATTACCTTGTGTTACATTCGCAAAATTTTCCCCACCGGCTTCATTGAGGGAGTCTATGAGATTATTTGAGACGCCTGCTATCATCTTCAACCTTGCTTCTTTTTCTGCCATTGTTGGTTTCTATGGAGTATGAAGGATAATGATTGTTGTTTTTGATATCCTAGGTGTGAACTATGATTTCGACTACCGAAATCCCCATAGACGACGCTAAATTGTTTGACTCAAAAGTTGTTAAACACTTTTTAAGAAAATCAATCAAAAGAGATGAAGGAGTAAATTTTAATCGAAAATAATAAACCCTAGGATGATCTCAGTAATTGATTTTGCAATAAGAGTATATGTGAGAAAGAAAACGGAGAAAATGTTAGAGAGATGAGAGAATAAGAGAACTTGTATATTCATAAAGATGTGCCTCTTACAAAGCTCGGATTCCCTTTATATACTAGGGGATCCTCATTTTTTGCCTTAAAATACGGAACCAAAGTACATGCTATAGAGGGGTCCATGAGGTTATGAAGTCGTTTCTTCTATTGTACCCCGATCGTCTCTCTTTCAAGGCTCGCGTATGTTCAGCAGTCGGTCGTGCTGACTTAAGGACGTAGTCGATCAAATTCGACCGCATATAACTTTTATTATTCTTCAGCTGACAATTAGGGATGGCAAATGAGGCGGTGCAGATATAGGGTGGTGCGGGTTTAAGGCTAGGCGGGGCAGGTTCAAAACTATATGGTGCGAAGCAAGTTTAAGCCATTCTTTTAAAAACTGATGCGGGACGGGGTGGGTTGCGGGTTTTGCGGGTTTAGACAAGCTTTTTATAATAATAAAAAATTAAGTCATATCAACCATTAATTATCTTTGATATCTTTGCTTTATGCAGGAAAAATTCAATTTTGTACAATAACTATAATAAAATTTTAATCGCATTTGAATCTATTACACCTACATACACAGATACCTACTATCTTGGTTCGAACAAATCTGTTCTAACTTTTGCACAAAAGAAAAAGTAAATACAATATTTTCTGTAAGAAAAGTGGCAAATTATTCTGCTATACTACCTAAAAAATAGAGGAGCAAGACAAAGTAAATTGAAATGCACTTTCATACGCAGTACTAATCCTTTTCCTCCCAAATTTTGGTTTACATATTTATAAACTATTTAGCAAATGATAGGGATAATTTTGTTTCTTACATTGGCTATTTTAGCTTTTTATTTTAATTCAGGTAACTTTTTTCTCATTGTTATTTCAAAGGAGATTGGGACTTGTAATAGTTCATTCTCAATTTATTTCATTTTTGTTTGTGTTGAGTGGGATGCTGACTTTCCTTATTTATTTTAAAATTGCAGGCAACGTTTTTCTGTGTATATTCCCTTTTAATCTTTTATGTGCTTGCTATGCGTTTGATTTCTCTCTCATTGGTGTTCATGAAATAAGAGAGAATTAAAGAGGTAAGAGAATAACTACTAATGTTTTCTATGTCTTTCAGTAACCTTCATAAAATCAAGTAGGAAGCAGATACAGTAGCCAAACATGGAACAGCATTAGCATGCAATGCTACCACATCCGTTTGTAATTCATGAATTTCTAGTAGACCAACGTACACTACGCAACTCTCATGCAGAGGAACCTATCTCTTTTTGTATTCAAACTGTAATGCCAACTAGCATAGAAAATGTAGTAAACATTAGTCCTACTACCCACAATTAATCCTTTGTTTTTTGCTACTGCAGAATTCCCATCAACTACTGCTCCTTGTAACACTACTTAAATCCTAATATATGTCTCCTTTGTTTACCAAAAAAAAATGTGTAAGGAGTAAATAAAGGAAAAAGAAAAAGGTAACTGAAATTGAAAACGAAAGGAAACAACTAGAGAACATATTTGTAAGATTTGATTCCCTTGATTCGTGCCACAAATTTGATTTTACCCTTCTTCTTTTAATTTCTTTCATTATGTTTTATTATTTTGTCTTGGGTAGGTTAAGAGATTAAAAACTCCTAAGTGTGGAAAACCATCAAAAAGAGTCAAACTAATTTGTCAAATGAAAAATAGATTAACAACTTTAAGTTTAATATGTTGATTTTGAAAGGGATTTTTTCTTTTCTATATCATATATGAAACTTTATTATTAAATATGTGTATAATATTTAAATTACCCATCTTGTCTATATTTTTCCTATAATATCTGTACCACTCGTTTATTAGGAATTAATAGGGCAGAATTTTCTGATAAAGCTCCAGTATGTTTCAACTCAAAGCTATAAATCACGATTGATCTTCAAACATCATACACTTAGGCAAACTTCACGTTACAATATGGCAGTAACTTTGAATTTGGCTAGAGAGAAGACGATGCTACAGTAAGTCTTAAAAAAACGATTTTAAGATCTATTGCAAATGATTGTAGATTTTAGGAAAAAAATAAAAGGAGATTGTTAACAATGAGAATGGTGTTCTTTCAGGACCAATTTTGAGATGTTACCTTGCTGGATGCGAATTATGGCCGATCCAGATATTTTTCACCATTGACAGCCATTAATAAGTATAAAAGCTTTAAATTTAAATTTATATTTTTAAAAATTATTATTTGTTTGGATTAGGTGTTGTTGAAAAATATGGTTTGGAGTTTGTATCTCAATTTTGAGGGGTTTTGGTGAAGATTAGACTTGATTTTGACTGAAGAAGAAGAAGAAGAAGAAGAAGAAGAAGAAGAAGAAGAAGAAGAAGAAGAAGAAGAAGAAGAAGAAGAAGAAGAAGAAGAAGAAGAAGAAGAAGAAGAAGAAGAAGAAGAAGAAGAAGAAGAAGGAGGAGGAGAAGAAGAAGGAGGAGAAGGAGAAGGAGGAGAAGGAGAAGAAGGAGCATGAGGAGGAGAAGAAGAAGGAGGAGAAGAAGAAGAAGGAGGAGAAGAAGAAGGAGCAGAAGAAGAAGGAGGAGCAGAAGAAGGAGGAGCAGAAGAAGAAGAAGAAGAAGAAGAAGAAGAAGAAGAAGAAGAAGAAGGAGAAGAAGAAGAAGGAGAAGAAGAAGAAGGAGGAGAAGAAGAAGGAGGAGAAGAAGAAGGAGGAGCAGAAGAAGGAGGAGCAGAAGAAGGAGGAGCAGAAGGAGGAGGAGCAGAAGGAGGAGGAGCAGAAGGAGGAGGAGCAGAAGGAGGAGGAGCAGAAGGAGGAGAAGCAGAAGGAGGAGAAGCAGAAGGAGGAGAAGCAGAAGGAGGAGCAGCAGAAGGAGGAGCAGCAGAAGGAGGAGAAGAAGAAGAAGAAGAAGAAGCAGAAGAAGAAGAAGAAGAAGAAGAAGAAGAAGAAGAAGAAGAAGAAGAAGAAGAAGAAGAAGAAGAAGAAGAAGAAGAAGAAGAAGAAGAAGAAGAAGAAGAAGAAGAAGAAGAAGAAGAAGAAGAAGAAGAAGAAGAAGAAGAAGATGAAGAAGAAGAAGAAGAAGAAGAAGAAGAAGAAGAAGAAGAAGAAGAAGAAGAAGAAGAAGAAGAAGAAGAAGAAGAAGAAGAAGAAGAAGAAGAAGAAGAAGAAGAAGAAGAAGAGATATTTCCAGAAAAGTCTAACGTCTAAAGTATGAGACAAAAGAAGAAGAAGAAGAAGAAGAAGAAGAGTAAGAAGAAGAAGAAGAAGAAGAAGAAGAAGAATAAGACTTCAGGTTGGTGGCTCGTGTGTGAGCTGGTACCGAGATTTAAGGAACTACTAAGCTGGTGGGATTTGAAACTGCTCTACCTCAACTTGATAGTCCCACTTGCCTTAGCTAGGCAAATTTCACCCATCTATAATAAAAACATTGTTTCTAAAATAAATAAATGAATAATAATAATAATAATAATAATAATAATAATAATAATAATAATTATTATTATTATTATAAGGAGGAGAAGAAGAAGAAGAAGAAGAAGAAGAAGAAGAAGAAGAAGAAGAATAAGAAGAAGAAGAAGAAGAAGAAGAAGAAGAAGAAGAAGAAGAATAAGAAGAAGAAGAAGAAGAAGAAGAAGAAGAAGAAGAAGAAGAAGAAAGAAGAAGAAGAAGAAGAAGAAGAAGAAGAACAAGAAGAATGAGGTGAATGAGGAAGAGAAATATGGCTGAAGTTATTTAAAAAAAAGAAGAAGAAGTAAGAAGAAGAAGAAGAAGAAGTAAGAAGAAGTAAGAAGAAGAAGAAGAAGAAGAAGAAGAAGAAGAATAAGAAGAAGAAGAAGAAGAAGAAGAAGAAGAAGAATAAATAAGAAGAAGAAGAAGAAGAAGAAGAATAAGAAGAATAAGAAGAAGAATAAGAAGTAAGAATAAGAAGAAGAAGAATATATGAAAATTGTAGATAAATTGTTGTATTCCGATAGTAGATGCTTTATTTTCGTTTTTATAAATAAAAAATGGTTAGACTTGAGGGTTTTAGTGAAGATTAGACTTGATTTTGAATGAATTTCAGATTAAAAAAGAATGAAGAAGAAGAAGTAAGTAAGAAGAAGTAAGAAGAATAAGAAGAAGAAGAATAAAGAATAAGAAGAATAAGAAGATATATCCGAAATTGTAGATAAATTGTAGATTATTGTATTCGATTGTAGTCTCTTTTGTTTTTATAAATAAAAAATGGTTAGACTTGAGGGTTTGGTGAAGATTAGACTTGATTTATGAATAAGAATAACAATAATAATAAGAATAAGAAGAATAAGATAGAAGAAGAAGAATAATATATGAAATTGTAGATAAATTGTTGTATTCGATTGTATTTGCTGCCATTACTTTTATAAATAAAAAATGGTTAGACTTGAGGGGTTTTGGTGAAGATTAGACTTGATTTTGACTGAAGAAGAAGAAGAAGAATAAGAAGAAGAAGTAAGAAGTAAGAAGTAAGAAGTAAGAAGAAGAAGAAGAAGAAGAAGAATAAGAAGAAGAAGAAGAAGAATAGATAAGTAAGAAGTAAGAAGAAGAAGTAAGTAATGAATAATGAATAAGTAAAGAAGAGAACAAGTAGATAATAATAAGTAATAAGTAATAATAAGTAGAGTAATAAATGAATAAATAATAACGAAAAATTGCATTTCAGATGCACTTAAGGCCAAAAGATATGCAGTGCAACAAACATTTCCCTACACTTAAAGACCAATATGTTTGAAGTGAAAAATTACATTTTAGATGTACTCATTAGTACCAAAAGGTCTGAAGTGCAACCAACATTTCCATGCACTTACGAACCAAATAGGTCTAAAGTGCAAATCGCTCATAAAACAGAAATTTGTTCTTCGAATTTTAACAATTCAAGATACGATTTAATACCTAAATCTACTCCAAATAAATTCAAATTTGAAACATAACCTACAAATATCATCAAGAACAAACCCCATCCATCAATTTGTCAAATCAACACTAAATCGGACACAATTTTCAATTAAGAAAAAGAAAAAGACCCCTAAGCAATATAAAATATAAAGCACCATATAAAATCATAAACTACCTTAAAATATATTCATAAACACCATATAAAATCACTATTAGAAGAAGAAGAAGAATAAGAAGAAGAAGAAGAAGAAGAAGAAGAAGAAGAAGAAGAAGAAGAAGAAGAGGAAAAAAATTTAAAGTTTTGCAAGAGAAATTCTTATTTTACTTGTGTATAATCATGTATAAATCTTTATAGCTACGAGAATACACACAAATATACATGGTTATAATTATGTATAATCTTCATATTTTTATGTATAATCATGTATAATTCTATATAACTATGAGAATACACACAAATATACATGATTATACAAAATATATATAGTTATATACAACACTTCCTCCATTCAGAAGTCATTAAAAGTAAGAGTAAGAAGAAGAAGAAGTAAGAAGAAGAAGAAGTAAGAAGAAGAAGAAGAAGAAGTAAGAAGAAGTAAGAAGAAGAAGAAGAAGAAGAAGAAGAAGAAGAAGAAGAAGAAGAAGAAGAAGAAGAAGAAGAAGAAGAAGAAGAAGAAGAAGAAGAAGAAGAAGAAGAAGAAGAAGAAGAAGAAGAAGAAGGAAGAAGAAGAAGAAGAAGAAGAAGAAGAAGAAGAAGAAGGAAGAAGAAGAAGATATTGCAGAAATTGTAGATAAATTGTAGATTATTTGTATTCTGATTGTAGATGCTTTATTTTCTGTTTTTATAAATAAAAAATGGTTAGACTTGAGGGGTTTTGGTGAAGATTAGACTTGATTTTGACTGAAGAAGAAGAAGAAGAAGAAGAAGAAGAAGAAGAAGAAGAAGAAGAAGAAGAAGAAGAAGAAGAAAAGAAGAGAGAAGAAGAAGAAGAAGAAGAAGAAGAAGAAGAAGAAGAAGAAGAAGAAGAAGAAGAAGAAGAAGAAGAAGAAGATATTGCAGAAATTGTAGATAAATTGTAGATTATTTGTATTCTGATTGTAGATGCTTTATTTTCTGTTTTTATAAATAAAAAATGGTTAGACTTGAGGGGTTTTGGTTTAGATAAATTTTGAGGGGTTTTGGTGAAGATTAGACTTGATTTTGACTGAAGAAGAAGAAGAAGAAGAAGAAGAAGAAGAAG
>JASVEL010008517.1:0-84811 GCA_032618575.1 Nicotiana noctiflora
CTTTGCCCTTAACTGTGATTGTTATTTGGGTGAGGAAGAGTGATAATGCACGAAGGGTGATGTCGTGCCATGTTTATTTATTTATGCACGAAGGTTAATGCCGTGCCATGCTTATTTATTGATTATGCACGAAGGATCATGTCGTGCCCTGTTATTGAACCATGTACGAAGGATCATGCCGTACTATGGATGTGAGGATGAGAGTAAAAGCACGAAGGGTGATGCCGTGTACTTTATTTGCTTATTTGGTGAGGATGAGAGTAAAAGCACGAAGGGTGATGCCGTGCAACCGCTTGCTATTTCTTGAATTGATATTACTTGTGTTTACATTATCCTTTGTTCTTCCTTGTGAATTTATTAACTGCGGTTAATTGTTGAATTCTTTGAGATATTCCTTATTTTGTTAATACTTGGTTATTTCTTAGTATTATGTGGTATACATATATATATTGAATTACACAGGTTTATGTGGGTGTCTGGTCCTAGGCTTGTCACTACTTCGCCGGGATAGGCCAGGCACTTACCAACACATGGGGTCGGTTGTGATGATATTACACTTCTGTGCGTTTTTGCACAGGTCCAGGTTACGATCAGGAGCAGCAGCTGCAGTAAATCGATTGCGCGGGAGTTGATCATATTTGAGACCGAGGTAGCTTGCAGACGTCCGCAGGCCCGGCGTCTCTCTCTTTATTTATGTTATTAGCTGTAGTCTCTTTGTTCCGAGACAAACAGAATTATGTTATATTTCCTTCAGACATTTATGTGTAGTATTCCATAGTAGTTCGTGAGTTGGTGACTCCACCTCTTGGGTAGAGGATTTCAGTATGATTTTCACTTTGTAATTAGTTATTTCTATTTGATAAAGTATTCCGCATTTATTTAATTAAAAATTGGGTTAAAAACAGGATAGTATGAATACAGTGGCTTGCCTAGCTACCACGAGTAGGCGCCATCACGATCCCGATATTGGGGAAAAATCCGGGTCGTGACAGACATAAAATTGCCAAACGTTACTGGTGGGTCTCCAACATGGTTGCTAGTCTTTGGCGTGGCTTATACTAAGCCACAAGGCCAAATATCAAATTCATTTTTTTTGCACAACTAACAGGAAAACCAAGGGGATTTACTGAAATAATTTGAATGACCATTATGTTTTAAAATTAAAAAATAACAACAACACATAGTTTAAATTTTACATGAAACTGAAAACAGGAATGAAAAGCTTCGGAATAACAACTCAAACAGCTTCACTTCATTTTTCATAAGCTTGAGATCTACAAAGTGTGTACCTGGTAATCGAAATACAAGTAGAAGAAGAGGAAGTCAGTGGATGGCAACTTAACGGTAAAGCAACAGCAGCAACAACACAACAGTCTCAAAAGAATAACCAGTTCCCAAGAGTACTAGTTTCAATCCAGAAATATCAAGTATAATTGCCAACAGCAAAAAGAAGCAAAAAGGCAAAGAAGGACAATAATTTTTCCAGTTTTTCCTCCCCTTAAGTGTATATGAAAAGAAGCTGTTTTTAAGAAGCTGATTTTGTGTTCTCTTTTTTTCAGTTTTATCCGTCTGTCCTCCCCTTTTTTCTCTTTATCCGTGTCTTTTTATTCTATTTTTCAGCATTCTGGACAGCCCCAAAAGTCTAACTAGAGCCCCCTTTTTCAACCTTTTTTCAATATCTACCCTCCATTTTCCTTATTTAACAATATAAGTGTCTCCACTAGATAAAACTAGGGGCCTCCTACACACAACCCCTAAACTAATTGTTTAATTTCCCCCCCCCCCCCAATTTAATAGCAGCCCTCAATTATTACTCTTTGATCCCCTTAATCTGTAATAAAATCTATTAGCTCTAACCAAACAGCATATCAATCAATTACTTAGCCATATAAAAACTGACTCCTTTCAAGCACATCAAAACTAAGTTCAGGACAACATCAAGATTCAATTCACCAAAATTAATTCAAACTTGTATTCACACTAAAAATAGTATCAAAATGAGGATCATGGACTCCATGATTCTGAGTAAATCACAATTCAAAATTAAGCTAAATAAAGTGAATGAAATACTTTGATATACTAGATGACAATAAACTGAACTCATATCAAAACTGATGAACGACAAAGAACAGGGAACCAAACATTACACAAAAATGAAGGAATTCGACCCAGCAAACAATCATAAGATGTTATCACATAAGCAACAAGTAAAATAAGAGAAAGTAAAACAAATAGATCAAACATATACACTGATTTCAGACAAAAATCGAGAAAATTGAAACTCGGATAAAAGAAATATAACTTAAAACAAACTGATCGGATTAGAACAATAATGAACTCGAATAGAAGCAAAATTTGGTCGGGAACCTCACCGGAAGCTTCGATTGCGCTTGAATGGTGGTGGCGTTGTTTGGCTGCTGCCGAGCAGCTCTCATGAGCAGACCCTTGTGGATCGGGATCGGTGGAAAAGGTACTGATGACTGCTTCTCACGGGCCTGATGATTCGACGAACTTGACGGAGGAGTCGAACCGGCGCCGCCGTTTCCAATGGCGCTTGCTTTTCATTTCTGGCTGCCGCCTCTCCGACGAGACGTAGGTGCCTCGGTTGACAAGACATCAGCCGCTTTCGTGGGCGCGTCAGTAGCTGCCGGTGGTGGTGGAATAAAGTCATTATCGTGAGGTGAGGAAGCAGGTCACGGCTGGACGTTGGTTGTGGCGATTGCTGGCGAAGTGCGACGACGACAGTAGGTTAGGGTTCAGATTTTCTCCATTGTTGTCTAAAGTAGCTCCTTCTTAGGGTTTTTCTTGGTCGGCGACACTAATGGAGGCTGCTGGTATTTTGATTGAAGAAGAAGAAAGAAGTCAACGGCCTTAGGGTGGTGATTTGGGTGGCTTCAGGTGGTGGTCGGGCGGAGAGCTTGTTGGACGACTGGCGTGAGCAGCCGATGGAGATGGGGCAGCGACAACTTCTTTTTCTACTAGGGTTACTGGCGACTAGGGTATTGATGAAATGGGTGGCTTTTGTCGGATTTATGTCGAGCTTGGTGACGCGGATGGCATGGAGGAGATGATTTGGAGGGGGGGTCATTGGTGGTGGCGGCTGTTTGGAGAAGATGGAGGGGCTTTTATCTCTCTAGGGTGTTTTGTTAGGTGAAAATGAGATGAAAAAAGAAATGGGGTTTTGGGTCATGGGCGGACCGGGTCAACGGGTCGACCCGGTGGGTTTGGACTGGGCAGACATGTATTCTGGGCTTGGTGTAATTGGGCCTGTCCAATTTTGCCTTCTTTCTTTCTTTTGTCTTCTTTTAACTCCTAATTTATTAACAAATAAAAATTCTAAATTTACAAAAACAAAAATTAACTTATAAGATACTAATTAACATTTTCCAATAATTAACACATACAATTAAATATCAATTAGAATAAATCGCGCAGCTAGACTTTTAAATGCTAAATATAAAGTGTATTACCCATTGTGATTTTCATTTCGGTAAAACAAAACTTAATTATCCCTAACAAATTCTAAATATAAAAGCAATGTATATTTTTTGTATTTTGTATTAATGTAACACATGAACGCGCATAGAGGAAAAATGCAAACAATATATAAAATAACAAACAAATTCACGAAAAATCACACACAACACTAAAATATTTTATTTAGAATTTTTTGGGAATAATTCTTATATAGGGCAAAAATCACGTGCTCACAATGGTCATCGATGCACAACTGATATCGCACTTTCCACAATGTGGTTGTTGAGTTCTTTAATCGACTTCGACACTTACTATGGGCATGTGTCAGCATAAGTCAGTTATGAATGTCCTTGTGCCCATATATTGTTTAACCAAAATATTGAACTTTGATTAAATCTAGAAAATAATAGAGAAATCGGGTTACTGATAATCAAGAGACCGAAAAAATGTAGTAGGCTTTCAATAATCAGAATAGACAGTAAAAAAGGTTATATTCCAGTGACTGTTGTGTGTTACAATGGGTATAACTTCCTTCTTTTATAGCTGACTCAAGATGGAGGAATAAAACGTAAGTTTTAATGAGCAATAAATGACATTAAATAGGTCGTTACACAATCATTTTCAATAAATGCTGATCCTTTAACGTATAGGATGTTTAATGATTGAATTTAGACTCCTTTCTGCGTTCAGATCCATGCTTTAAATGCTTTTTGACCCGTTTCTTCTGGGTGTTTTGAAAAGATACGGTGCTCGTATCTACTTCCTTTGCCTTCTGAAATACTTTGTCTTCTAAAATCACGTTCTAGCCAGCTCCGAATAGGCACGGGTCTTGCAATCATATTGCGTTCCGTGTCTATTTTATTCTTTTGTGTCTTTTGTTCACCTTCCTTCAGAATACTAACCTTGCGCATATTTCACGTGTCTTGCCACGTCATAAAACAGTTTCCCTAATATAGATAGTCCCCCCACTTTTCATTTATTTATCATTTAAATATATGGGAAGTGGATGCTTAAAAAGGGGAATTTTTGTCACAATAAATGCTATGTCAGTGTTGACGCTTCAGTTGTACCTTCCATTTAATGCACCATATATGTGTCTTTTCTCCACTAGTTCTGCGAGTTTACAGCCTTTTCTTTGCTTTATTCACGAAGTGATGGTTACCTTTATTATAGGCGTTTCATCATTACTTTTCCTGGTTTACCGATCGCTTTTCGTATACTCCTTCGATTTTTTCTTCTTTATCCTTTTCACTGAGTAACTCTTTGCTTCTTCCTTATACTCTTCTTTTGTAAAAACGTGCTGAGCCATGGCATCTTCTAACCCTAGAAAAGTTCCATTCTTTGACCAGTTCCCCAGTGCTCCCGCAAGACATGGAAGGGGAGGAACTAGTGCTCCTCGTGGTATGAGATCAATACGGGGCGGCATATCTGGTTCTGCTATCCTTTCTAGCACTTCTTCCAGGGGATATTTATCTAACAAACCTTCTTCCAGGGGAAAAGAATCTGCGGAACCTCTTCAGGAACCGACGGTAGATGAAGTTGTACCAGCAGACTTGTCCTTTGAGCATGATAAGGAGGTTCTTTGCGAGCAAATGCTCAGGTTGGAGAAGGTTGATAATTACCCCTCTATAATTACTGAACCAATGGTTCCTTTAATTCGGGAGGATTCTCATTGGAGAGCTAATACTCCCATAGTTATTCCTAACCCTAACCAGAGGATTTCTTATTACAACCCTGGTTTTTCTTGTGTTTATACCCTTTACTCTGGGTTTTTCTCCTGCTATTGACCCAGTGATTCTCGAATTTTGTCGCTTTTTCAAAATCTGTTTAGCCCAAGTCGGTCCTCTGGTTTGGAGAGTAGTAGCATGCTTAAGGTTTATTTCAACTAAGGCAGGTGTAAATTTTACCTTTCCTCACTTGATTCACATTTACCACCCCAAACTGTTCCGCAACGGAGTCTTTTCGTTGTCTGCTAGAGGAAAGAGGGTTTTGATAAACCCTGAAGATATTAATGACCGTGGTTGGTATGTACGGTTTGTAAGTGTTCTTACAGTTGATCTGGTTGGTGAATCCAACATGCCTTTTCCAGAGAAGTGGAACATGACTCGTAAGTGTTTTATTTTTTTGCCATGTCTATTTTTTGACATTCCATTCTTCTGTTATTAAAACACTTTTGTTTCGCATTTTGGAATAGCTATCATGGGAGATGTGGAATTCGTCCCTGATTTTCGTGCTTGAGTCGATGCTCTTTTGAAGGTTGTACCCATGGAGGCACGTACTTGGAGATCAATCTCTTCTAGGCATGGCTGGAGGGTCATAACTCATGGTATTCACTTGTTAGTTCTTTTGCTTAGAATAAAAAACTTTTGCATATCCGATCTTTTATCCTTCTTTTTGTCAGGATTTCCCAATCGAGGTATGAAAGCTGAAGCGGCTCTTGCTCTTAAAACTTCTTCCCAAACTTCTTCAACTTCAAGGAGGTCATGAGATATTTTAATAAAGAGGAAAGAATTTGAGGAAGATTCTGATGTAGAAGAAGATGAAGATACACCCTTGGTAGCTCGTCCCAGATTTAGGAGATGAGCGATAATTTCAGAAGATGAAGTTGAAGCTCCTCCTGCTACTGAAGTTCCTCCTGTTCATACCTTTGAGCCCGTCACTATTATATCTGATGAAGAAACTGTTCCAAATGACACTCCCGAGTCTACTCACCGCCTTTTCCTCGAAGGTTTCGGGGGTGGTGATTTTGGCCCAGTTTTGGAGGAAATCCCCCTTTCAACTTCCGTTTCTATTCCACCTGTCTCTTTTGTCACTTCAAATAACCACACGGCTACCATTCCCACTCCCACTTCTTTTCCAACTTCTGCTCCCGTCCTTGTTCCGAATTTTGCAAATACCGCCGTCTTTACCTCATATACCGTACCTCCTTCCGTCAGCTGCGTGGAAGAGGGTTCTAGCAGTAGGAGCATGGCTATGAGGAGTGTTACACTTGAGGTTCCGGTAGATAGGAGCCTCTAAAGGAAGTCAGGCGGGGCAGATGCCATGCTTAAGCCCCTGATTGGGGATATTGAGAAAGGGAAAATGGACAGCCATAACTGTCTGACTCTAGTGAACGACATAGTTCACAATACTTTGAAGGTATGTTTCTTATCTCTCTTTTTTTTTAAGAAAAAGCTTTTCTCTTGATTTCTACTCATACACATTTGTTATACAGGCCAACCTTATAGGTACAGAGCTTATGGGGAGAGATTCCATTTTGGAGAGGAAAGCTCGTGAAGCTGACCGAGCTATTTCTGAAACTGAGAGGAAGGTTAGGGAAGCGGATGCCAAAGCAGCTAATTGGCAAGAACAGTTGAGAGATGCTCAGAAGAAGGTTACGGATTTATAGGAGCACAGCCATAACTTAGAGCAACAAAATCAAACTTTGGCTTCTGAATTGGACGGGGTTAAGGCTTCCCTCGGCGAGGTGGAGAAAGAAAAAGAATGTCAAGAATGTTCTTTTTCTAAAGAATTTTCTAGGTCCAGCGAGGAGATTAGGGAGCTTAAGGTTCTCTTGTACAAGAAAGAAAAGTATGCGGGGGAGCTAGTGCAAATCTTATCTCAGGCTTAGGCCGATTTGCAAGCTTCCTCTGATAAGGCACGTGCCTTGGAAGATTCCCGTGCCTCCTTGGAAGTCTCCTTTAACTCCGCTTTGAATGAAAACCAATCGTTAAAGGACGAACTTACCTTATGGAAGAAAGATTATGCCCTCCTTGAGGAGAATTCTGATGCGGATGTGAGCTGGGCTTTCCTGAATTCTTGTCGGGATGCCTTAATGGAGGCTAGCCAAGAGGGTTTCGACTTGAAGTCTAAGTTAGCCAAGGTTTTGAGCACTATTGAGATGGCCCAACAATATTTTTCTCCTCCTGATGATGTGACCGTGGCTGATGATCCCCCCAATGAGGGAGTTGCTCCTGCCGCAACTCTGGCTACAACAATTGAGGTTGTCGTGCCTTCTTTCCCTCCTAGTGGTTCAACTGTTTCTGCTTCCTTAGCATCTGTAAATCCTGCAAATGAGGAGGTTGACTTAACAGCATCGGAGAGGTTTACTTCCTTAGGAGCGAGTTGAGATTTCCAATTTTTTAATCTGTCCCCAGTTTATGGGATATTTGTATAATCTCCTTATTTTGTAAGGATTTTTTTTTTGTTTGAACCCTTTATACTTTAGAGATTAGTTAATACCTCTCTATATTTTATTCTTGCTTATTTTCGTATTTAGGACTTATAGAATAATTTTGCATTTTTATCCTTTTGAAAATGCTTTATTGATTCACTCGTGGACTTGTCAACACGAGGGTTTGCATTTTTATCTTTTTAGAAAATGCTTGATGATTCTACTCGTGGACTTGTCAACACGAGGATTATAAAAGAGGGCCTTTTATATATTGGCACTTAATGAAGAAGACATCTCAACTTCATAAATGGTGATATACGATGAAAGAAATAGGAAGCACATGTTTTTGTAAAGTAATTTAGACAAGTTTTTATTAATTAACTTGAGAAAATTTTGAATAATACATGCGTTGTTGTACGTCTATGACTTTCCCGCAACTGGTTTTTGTGCAACTGAATTTTTAATAAAAAATACATAAGGTTTTTTTTTCTATACAACCTGTTTTAGCACGCAGCCATAGTCATATCTTTATGTATTTAGAAAGGACTTGAAAAGTGTCTACAACATTGAAAAATATTTTTTGCAGAGTAAAACGTAGCTATTCGCAGATATTGCAGGTTTTAGCTTTCCTTTGAATTCCCGTATCTCTATTGTGATTCCACGTCCACTTTTTTGCACGAAGCTATCTTTTGCACGGGTTTTTGAATTCCGTATCTTTTTATGGTCCCATGTCTACTATATTGCACGAAGCTACATGTACTGTATAGTCCCCAAGTTTTCAAGCGCGGTAGGAATGAGGTCTTGAGAATTTGGTTGTTACTCGTAAGCTTACCCTTTCCTTGAAACAAAAAGTGCACGGGACTTACGGTTTTTAGATGTAAACTGCCTACCCGTATTCATTTCCATCAGAACTGTGTAACCTTAGGCTCAGAATTTATGAGTATTCTATTTTTCCATGCAGGTTGTATCTCATCATTTGGTACGGGTTTGGATTTGTGCCTAGTATCTAAAACCGTTAGTAAAATCATAAAAGAGAAAAATTAATTCTATATGAAGGAACCTGAACGTATTAACTTTCTTAGAAGTAATATTTTTTCAGGTGTACATCATTCCAATGTGAAGGAAGAATTTCACCGTCCATGGTTTCTAACTCATACGCTCCTTTGCCTGCCACACTACGGATTTTGTACGGTCCTTCCCATGTTGGACTTAATTTCCTCGAATTAGCAGCCTTCGTGGATTGAAACACCTTTTTGAGCACGAAGTCCCCAGTTTTAAAGAACCTGAGACGTGCTTTTCGATTATAGTACCGTTCAATCATTTGTTTTTGGGCTGCCATCCTTATCAATTCTGCCTCCCTTCTTCCTTCTACCAGATCCAAGTTAACTCGTAACTCCTCATTGTTTGCATCTTCCCTTGCTTGATCATACCTTATACTTGGTTCCCCTATTTCAACGCGAATCAAGGCTTCTGCGCCATAAACCATGGAGTATGGGGTTTCGCCCGTACTTGTTTTTGTAGTTGTCCGATAAGCCCACAATACAGTTGGAAGCACTTCAGGCCAACTACCTTTTGAATCTTGCAACCTCTTTTTCAAATTATTGATGATTATCTTGTTCGTGGATTCTGCTTGCCCATTACCCACTGGATGATATGGAGTCGATTTTATTCTCTTGATTTGCCAGCTTTAAAAGAACTCTATAATTTGTGCTCCTATGAATTGCGGACCGTTGTCGCACACGATTTCTTTTGGAACCCCAAAGCGGCATATTACATTTCTCTAGATAAAGTCTTTGACTTCTTTCTCTCGTACCTGTTTGAATGCTCCTGCTTCTACACATTTGGTGAAATAGTCAGTAAGCACGAGTAGAAATTTTACCTGACATTTTGCTTGTGGTAATGGACCCACAATATCCATCCCCCACTTCATGCATGGGGCTATGACTGGATGTAACAGCTCAGCTGGCCTATGCATGTTGTTCCCGTACCTTTGACATTTATCGCATTTAGATATGAAGTCGTTTGCGTCTTCTTCCATTTTGGGCCAATAGTACCCGGCCCGTATCAATGTAAAACCAACGATCGGCCTCCCGCATGATTTCCACAGTGTCCTTCATGTATTTCCCTCATTACATACTCCGTTTGCGAGGGACCGAGACACCTTGCTAGAGGACCTCCGAATATCTTTCGATAAAGATTTCCTTGGTGTGAACAGTAACGGGCAGCTTTCTTTCGTAATGCATGAGCCTTTATTTTATCATTAGGTACGGTTCCATACTGCAAAAAAGCAATGATTTCATTTCTCCAATCCCATGTCAGATGATTAAAATTTACCTCGTTCTTATCAAGCTCAATAATGGAATGAAATAAATGTATAATTGAAGCGTTTGCGTCGTTTGTTATATCTGCCACAACTGCAAGATTGGATAAAGCGTCAGCTTCTGCATTCTCATCCCTTGGAATCTGTGTTATCTTCCAAGTCTCGAATTGTCTCACTAATTCTCGCACCTTCTCAAGATATTCCTGCATTCTGGTTTCTCTGGCTACAAGAGTCCCCATCACTTGATTTACTACTAGCTGCGAATCACTTTTGAGTATGACTTGCTTGATGTCGAGTTCGAGTGCCAACTCCAAACCTGTAATCACAGCTTCATACTCTGCTTCATTGTTAGTGATAGAAGGATATTTTATAGCTTGTCTAATTATTTCTCCTGTTGGTGGGATTACAACAATTCCTAAACATGTCCTTTTTACATTAGATGAGCCATCAGCAAATAAAGTCCAAATCCCTGGGTTTGCACCGTTAAAAACCTATAATTCTTTTTCTGCCTCTAGGTGCATCCCCTGACTAAAATCAGCTACGAAATTTGCGAGTACTTGGGATTTGATAGCGATTCTAGGTTGGTAAATTATTTCATACTCACTTAATTCTATAGTCCATTTTGCTAATCTACCTAACAATTCATGTTTATGCAAAATGTTTCTTAGGGTAAAATCCGTAAACTACAACGATAGGGTGACATTGGAAATAAGGTCTTAGCTTCCTAGATGCCATAATTTGTGCTAATGCTAGCTTTTCCAACTGTGGATACCTGGTTTCCGCATCTAATAATGTTTTACTTACGTAATAAACAGGTGATTGCTTACCTTGGTCTTCACAAACTAGAACAGCACTTACCGCTACTTCTAAGACTGCCAAATAGATAAGCAACTTCTCACCTTCTCTTGGTTTTGCCAACAGGGGCGGATTTGACAGGTAGGTTTTCAAATCTTTATGAGCTTGTTGACAATCTTCGTTCCACTCGAAATGATCTTGTTTCTTCAGTGCCGAGAAGAATTTAAAGCATTTTTCAGAGGATTTAGAAATAAATCTCCTTAGAGCTGCGATTCTTCCAGTCAACCTTTGAACCTCCTTTTTATTTGTAAGGATATCGGGTATTTCTTCGATTGCTTTAATCTGTGAAGTGTTCACCTCAATGCCACGGTTAGAAACTAGAAAACCCAAAAATTTACCTGAGGCTACTCCAAATGCACATTTCTCTGGGTTAAGTTTCATATTGTACTTACGCAAAATTTCAAACGTGACAGATAAATGAGAGATGTGATCAACAGAGTATTGAGTTTTAACAAGCACATCGTCTATATATACTTCCATGGTTTTCCCTAAATGTTCTTGAAACATTTTGGTGACTAACCTTTGATAGGTTGCACCAGCATTTTTAAGACTAAAGGGCATTACTTCATAGCAGTAAGTCCCCCGGTCAGTGACGAAAGAAGTATTTTCCTCATCGTCGGGGTGCATTTTAATTTGTTTGTACCCCGAATATGCATCTAAAAAACTTAGAAGTTCGTGACCTGCCGTGGCGTCTATCATTTAATCTATGTGAGGTAAGGGAAAAGATCTTTTGGACAAGCCTTATTGAGATCAGTATAATCTACACAAACTCGCCACTTACCATTTTTCTTAGGTACGCCCACCGTATTGGCTAACCAATCAGGATACTTTACCTCGCAAATTGACCCAATTTGTAATAATTTTTGGACTTCATCTTGAATTACTTGATTCTTGAAGGCTCCTTGCTTTCTTTTCTTCTGTTTGACTGGAATGTAGGTTGGATCCACGTTGAGTTTATGAGTGATTACTTCCGGTGGTATACCTGTCATATCAGCATCGGACCAAGCAAAACAGTCCCCGTTAGTTTTCAAAAATTCAATTAAGGTACCTCGCATATCAGACCTTAGGTTGACCCATACATAAACATTTTTCTTGGGCCATTGTTCATATAAGACCACAGCTTCGAGCTCTTCAATTGTTGTTTTGATATTTTCATTTTCCTCGGGTTCCTTAATAACGTCGGGCCTCGAGTCTAAGTCTATTTTTAAGTGAATTTTGATTTTTATCGCCCTCAACTGCCTCGTCGGAGTTCATATCTGCTACGACGTTGGTACTCCTGGCTATTCGTTGATCCCCTCGGATTTTTCGTACTCCCCAAGGCGACGGAAATTCTATGACTTGATGTAGAGTTGAAGGAACATCATCCATATCATGAATCCATGGCCTCCCCAAGATTAGGTTATAAGCCATTTCTATAGTTACTACCTGAAATATGGTTTCTTTAACAACTCCCGCAGCGTAAGTTGTTAAGACTACTTCTCCCATCGTTATAATATTCGTATTATCAAAGCATGATAATATATGCGCCTTAGGTATCATCATATTTTCAGCTTGTATTTCTTGTAGTACTGTTAGTAAGATGATGTTGACAGAGCTTCCCGGATCGATTAAGACTCGCCTCACACCAGTATCGTGCACGAGTAAAGAAATAACCAGTGCGTCATTGTGAGGGGTGATCATTCCTTCGGTATCTGCATCATCAAAAATGATGTTTTCATCCTCCAAGGTTTGGCGTACTCGCTTCCCATGCATAATAACCACCTTAGAAATTTTCTGTGAAGCTGTATACGTTATTCCATAGATATCCTCTCCGCCGCGGATAACGTTCAATGTATCGTGTGACATGATGTTCACAACAAATAAAACGTGTAAGTTCTAAAAAGAATCGATTATCAGATTCCCGGTAACGGAACAAATTTGTTTAACCAAAATATTGAACTTTGATTAAAGCTAGAAAATAATAGAGAAATCGGGTTACTGATAATCAAGAGACCGAAAAAATGTAGTAGGCTTTCAATAATCAGAATACACAGTAAAAAAGGTTATATTCCAGTGATTGTTGTGTGTTACAATGGGTATAACTTCCTCCTTTTATAGCTGACTCTAGATGGAGGAATAAAACGTAAGTTTTAATGAGCAATAAATGACATTAATTAGGTCGTTACACAATCACTAGTAATCGTACCCGCGTGATGCGCGGTGAATATTAAAAAGAAAAAATTAAGTTATAATTATTCTTGTTTGATATTATTAGATCGTATTGCTTTACTAAATTTCATTTGTCATTTTATTTGTCAATACGATATACCCAACACTCACCGATATTTTAGTAGTTAATTTCTTAGTAAATTTTTAATAAATAAATTTTTGTTATTAACTAATTATGTTATATGGCTTTTATCTAGGCTATCACTTGTATTAATGTGGTGCCTTTTTCTTTGACTTTTAATAATATATAGATAGAATATTAGCAAATTAATTGTTTAATATTTTTGTATGCTATTTTTTATAATGTAATAGGAGATATATATTTTATTACTCTTGAAAATATGTATTTTTATTTTTATTTTATTATATTTTTCTCCATTTTAATGAATAGATATACTTTTTATTTTATAAAATAAAAAAGAAAAAAATTATAAAAAATGAAATAAAGAAATTAACTAACCTAAATCAACTCCCCCCCCCCCATGTTTTAGTAGTTAATTTAGGTAGTTAATTTCTTTGTTAATTTTCAATAGATAATTTCTTTCTTATTGACTTATTATTTCATAAGGTATTTTTCTAGACTACCACTTGGCATAAGGAGAGAACTTTATACTCTCATTTTAATAATATATAGAAGATATATAGAATATATGATATAAAATATTAGAAAGAAACTACTCCACTATTTGAATCAAATTTTTTTATTGCTTTATTTTTGTTTTTTTTATTTTAAAACAATTATAAACTCCAACTTGAAACTATTCCCCAATTTGAAATGGTAATTTTTTTTAATTTTATTTTTTCATTTTAAAACTCCAACTTGAAATTACTCACCGATTTGAATGGGTAGTTTTTTTTCTTCTTTTTTCATTTTTATTATCATAGTTAATTGTTTTTCTATTTTTTCTATTTTTTTTTATTTTAAAATTATTTTAACATTTTAACTTGAAACTACTCCCACCCAATTTGAATGTGTAGTTATTTTTTATATATTTATATTTTTGAATTTTTTATTATAACTAATTATGAGATATCTATATTTATTAATTAAAATAAAGTAACCAACCAATTCTTTATATATATATATATATATATATATATATATATATATATATATATATATATATATAGTGTGTCTGTGTGTGTGGTAGTTTTTTATTTTTTATTATTTTTATATTTATAGATATTTAAATTCAAATATAATAACCAATAACTAATTATTAACTTAAAAACTAATTAGTAACTAATTATGCCACGTGGCTTTTTTTATGCTGCCACTTGGCTTAAGGAGAGGCTTTATCCTCTCCTTTTAATAATATATAGATATAGATATAGTTATTTATATTTATATTTATTAAAACACCAACTATAAATTACTCTCCAGTTTGAGTGGGTAATCGTTTTTTCGTATTTTAATAAAGCAAATTATAATATATTTATATTTATTAATTCAAAAAGAGTAACTAATTAATTCAAAATATTAAAAAGTTTTTTAGTTAAAAAGTATTTTTTTCTTAACAATGCCACTTGGCTTTTTGTGATTATGCCATTTGTCTTAATAATATGCTTTTAAATAATGTTAAATTCTAAATTGAAACTATTCCGCAACTTGAACGGGTAATTTTTTTAATTTACATTTTCATTTTTTTATTGTAGCTAATTTAATTTTTATTATTTTTTTATTTTAAAATAACAATGAACACCAACTATAAATTATCCTTAATTTGAATGGGTAGTTTTTTTTTTAATTTTTACTTTTTATTATAGCTAATTATAATATATTTATATTTGTTAATTCAAAAGACTAACTAATTAATTCAAGATTTTAAAAAGTTTTTTAGTTAAAAGGTAATTTATTGTCCTAACAATACCACTGTGCTTTTTGTGATTATGTCACTTGTCTTAATAATATGCTTTTAAAATAATTTTAAAATTCCAAATTGAAACTATTCCCCAACTTGAATAGGTAGTTTTTTTAATTAATATCTTCGTTTTTTACTGTAGCTAATTTATGTTTTTTTTATTTTTTATTTTAAAATAACATTAAAACATCAACTATAAATTACTACTTAATTTGAATGGATAGTTATTTTTTTATACTTTCGTTTTTTAGTATAGCTAATTATAATATATTTATATTTATTAATTCAAAAAGATTAACTAATTAATCAAAATTTTAAAAAAAATAGTTAAAAGTTAGTTATTTTTATCTTAACAATGCCACTTGAGTTTTTATGATTATGCCACTTGTCTTAATAATATGCTTTTGCCTCTCCTTTTATTATATATAGATGATTTTTTTATTTTAAAATAACTTTAAAACACCAACTATAAATTACTCCTTAATTTGAATGGATAGATATTTTTATATGTTTTTGCTTTTTGATATATAATATATTTTTATTTATTAATTCAAAAAGGCTAACTAATTAATTCAAAATTTTAAAAAGTTTTTTGCTTTAAAGGTAACCTTTTTTTGTCTTAACAATGCCACTTGACTTTTGTGATTATGCCATTTAAAATAATTTTAAAATTTTAAATTCAAACTGTTCCCCGACTTGAATAGGTAGTTTTTTTAATTAATATTTTCATTTTTTTATTGTAGATCATTTAATTTTTTTGTTTTGTTATTTTAAAATAACTTTAAAACACCAACTATAAATTACTCCTTAATTTGAATGAGTAGTTTTTTTTTATATTTTTGTTTTTTAATATAGCTAATTATATATGTTTATTAATTCAAAATTTTAAAAAGTTTTTTAGTTAAAAGGTAGTTTTTATTGTCTTAACAATGCCATTTGGCTTTTTGTGATTATACCACTTGTCTTAGTAATATGTTTTTGCCTCTCCTTTTATATATATATAGATATAGATTTTCAATAAATGCTGATCCTTTAACATATAGGATGTTTAATGATTGAATTTAGACTCCTTTCTTCCTTCAGATCTATGCTTTAAATGCTTTTTGACCCGTTGCTTCTCGGTGTTTTGAAAAGATACGGTGCTCGTATCTACTTCCTTTGCCTTCTGAAATCCTTTGTCTTCTGAAATCACGTTCTAGCGCGCTCCGAATAAGCACGGGTCTCGCAACCGTATTGCGTTCCATGTCTATTTTATTCTTTTGTTTCTTTTATTCACCTTCCTTCAGAATACTAACCTTGCTCATATTCCACGTGTCTTGCCACGTCATAAAAAATAATACATATACATCATACGAATCATATTCACTTTCCTTCGTAGGCATGAGTAAATAACATTATAATTTAGGACTTATTGATATCCATAGTTCTATCAATGGCCACGAGAAAATTATGTCCAACCGTAGTGAGTAGGGTCATTTTTTAGGCCAGATGTCATGACCCTAATGGCATATACTTGTTTAGCCTATTGTCAGTGACAAATATATAGTATCTCCATTGCGTATACGACCTTAGTATGCATATATAACGATGCGTCTATTTCCGGTACTAATATCTATTCCCATATATGTGTTACTAATAAGTCAACCGTTTGTTCATTGGCCCGTATAGGTCCAATGAACTTATGTGGTTGCTGGTATGTCACGTCTAATATTGGTTAGTATGACCCGACAATTCATATTCTATGCTAGTAACGTGGAATGTCCTAGTTTAATACTGTATGAATCGTATCATTAGTCTAATTCGTTTTCATTCAGTAATAGAAAATCCTATGACTACAATCGTATTAGTCCAATTAACCGTTAATGTATGTATACAATCCTAGGCCAAATTATATGGGTCAATGTATTGATATATAAATTGGTAATTGACTACGCAGGGTTGCAATTTTGGGTATGAGTTAATATACAGGCGTTATACAAACTCCTAGTATATTAAAAAATGGCCCATCCATTGGACCGTCCCTTGCTCATAGTGTAAGAAAATTACCGGATTTTTCTAGAATTTCTAGTGTGGCCCACATATATGGTAATAAATTATTTACCTTCTCTCCTAAAGGAAATAATATATCAGATAATATTCTGTGGTTATGCATATATGGTAGTTTCTATGATGGAAAGAAATTACCATATATTAGTAGTCCCTAGGGTAATTATAATTTATGGAGAAGTCCCTAGGGATAAAGTATTTGCCTAAGAGTCCCTAGCCTACTTATAGATACGCCTGTGACTCCATCAGTCTGGCATCCAACGATAGGCTTAGGCTAGAAGGCTCTAGGTTTTCTGTCAAAGTTTTACGAGGCGATTCCACAACACTTGAACAATCAAAGCTGAAGGTACGTTCCTTGTTTAATTTCCGTTGCGTTGGCTCTATGTTTGTATTAAAATTACATCATATGGTATCAAAGCTATCCTTTAGCTGTATTGTTCGGTGTCTCGTCTTAGTTGAAATTGTATGGACAACGTACTAGTGAATTCCATAAATTTTTTATGACAGTGGGATGAAATTGAAAATCTAGAGACAAACTATCTTTGCAAATTCTAGACGTTGTCTCTGTTTTTCCATTTTAATTTATGTATATTTTCACTAAATCCCATAGTATCGTTGCCTAGATGTTCATGATAGAGACCTGGAGTAGAAGATTTGTTGCGTGAAAATAATACTCCATAGTTCCAATTATCCCTTTAAGTTGTCTGGAACCAAAATAATTCTTCGTAATTTCTGAACAATTATATATGCAAATTTCATAGAGTAGATAAATGTTGAGATATTTTTGGGCGTTCCCTTTACTGCCATCAATTTTTTATTGAACTCTTCCGGGTCACAACGCATATGTTTAATCTCTATGGGACTATCATATTATTTAAATTTTTTTTTCCGTAAAATTATGAATTAAGTCACTGCTTATTTTATAACTTTTGAGTTGCAAGAAATTTGAAGTGTCCCTTAGCAATTGAGACTTCAGTCTAAACACATTGACTACCTCGTTTTGAGTAAGATTGTAATATTATATATATATTTTTTAACTTCAGAATCTTATAAGTATTTAGATGATTTGAACTACCTTGTGTTTGAATTTAAATAAGCATTATGCTTATGTAACGTGTATACCTATTTCGATTACAGTCTAACATTCGGAAAAGTTGGATTATTAAAGTTAATTGCTTAGATGTCATATTGACTTTTCTTTTATGCGATGCACTTGAGAGTAGCCACGACATCTTGAGTACTTGATATGAAAGAAATTAAGTTGTTTAATCACATAAAGTTTAGTGATTAAAATTACAATGACATCCATATACTCCAGTTATCTCGTTAAATTGGTAACCCGGCCCTACAGGGAGGTAACTATTTTAGTGAGATTAATTGGAATGAGATAGTAAACCTTTAAGTTGAAAATTATCTTATGCCCACAGGTACGGATTAATTTCTATGTATTTTGGTTTACTAGTCTAATAAAGTTAGTAAATTCTATGCATGGGTTGCAGCCTCTGCCGACAGGAAGGTCTAGAATTTACTATGAATCGGTATTTTACGCGATTCACTTTTTGATGGACTGTACTTCATAGCTTATGTATATTTATCCTTGTTTTGCACTCTTTACTGCTTTTCCTACCGCTATTTTTAATGAGAATGCTCGAATTCCAATGCTTTCTGGTGACAATTATACTGAATGGAAGGAGAAAGTCCTTCTCACTTTAGGGTGCTCGGATCTGGACCTGGCACTTCGTATGGATGAACCACCTATCCCCACGGAATTAAGTACGCCAGCTGCTAAGGCTAGTTATGAGCGGTGGGAGCGATCTAATCGCTTAAGTTTAATGCTCATTAAAGCTCACATAAGCCAAAGCATTAGGGGTTCTATCCCTAATAGTGATAAGGTCAAAGCTTACATGAAGGCAATTGATGAACAATTCATAAGCTCTGACAAGGCATTGGCCAGCACCCTTATGAAGAGGCTCTCAAGTATGACTTTCGATAGAAGTCGTACAGTGCGTGAGCACATTATGGAGATGAGAGACATTGCTGCTAAACTCAAGTCCCTTGAGGTTGATATGTCCGAACCATTTCTTGTGCATTTCATTCTCAACTCACTTCCTGCGGAATATGGTCCGTTTAAGATTTCTTACAACACACATAAGGATAAATGGTCAATTAATGAACTTTTGACCATGTGTGTTCAAGAAGAAGAGAGGTTGAAGCATGAGACACCTGAAAGTGTTAATATGGTGACTCATGGTAAGAGAAATGCAAAGAAGGGCAGAAGTGTTCCCATGAAGAAGAAAAGCACATTTGACAAAGATGCTTTTCGTTTCTGTAAGAAGAAGGGACACTGTATGAAAGATTGCCTGAAATACAAGAAATGGCTTGAGAAGAAAGGTAATTTTACCTTTGTATGTTATGAATCTAATTTTACTGAAGTTTCTGATAATACATGGTGGATTGATTCTGGTGCTACAATTCACATTGCCAAAATCATGCAGGGCTTTCTAACTCAGAGGAAGCCGATAGGAAGTGAACAATATGTCTATTCTGGCAATAGGACGCGTTCACGTGTGGAAGGCGTGGGGACTTATAGGCTCATTTTGAAGGATGGTTTTCACTTAGATTTAGAAAATAATTTTTATGTTCTAGAATATTCTAGAAATTTAATTTCTCTTTCAAGACTATCGATTAGTGGATATGATTTGAATTTTCATTATCCTTCTGTGAAACTTTTGAAAGATAATAAAGTTATTGGTTTTGGAAATTTGAATGGAAATTTATATAAATTTGAGCTAGACCCCACATTTGAATGCAATGTTTTAACTTTGCATGATAAAGAAATTGACACTAAGCGATGTATTGTCAATGAGAACTCATCTAGTCTTTGGCACAAGAGATTGGGACACATACCTATTGATAGAGTCAAAAGGTTGGTTAATGATGGAGTTCTAAAAACTCTTGATTTTTCTGACTTTGGGACTTGTGTGGACTGCATAAAGGGTAAGCAGACTAATAAATCAACTAAAGGTGCCAAAAGGAGTTTTCTATTACTTGAGATCATACATACAGACATATGTGGACCTTTTCCTACCCCTTGCTTGAATGGTGAGAGATATTTCATCTCGTTTATTGACGACTATTCAAGATATATGTATCTCTATTTTCTGTTTAATAAATCAGAAGCAGTTGATGCTTTTAAAGTCTACAAAATAGAAGTTGAGAAACAAACCGGTGCTCAGATCAAAATTGTAAGATCCGATAGGGGTGGAGAATATTATGGTAGGTACACAGATAAGGGACAAGTTAAGGGTCCATTTGCTGAGTTCCTTGAAAGTGAAGGTATAATTGCTCATTATACCATGCCAGGAACACCACAACAAAATGGTGTGGCGGAAAGAAGGAACCGGACATTAATGGACATGGTAAGAAGCATGATTAGCAAATCAAGTTTACCTTTATCCTTGTGGAGTGAAGCCTTAAAAACCGCTGCGTATATTTTAAATAGGGTTCCATCCAAGGCTGTCCCCAAGACACCTTTTGAGTTATGGAAAGGATGGAAACATAGTTTAAATCATTTACACGCTTGGGGATGTCCAACTGAAGTGAGTGTTTATAACCCACAACTAAAGAAGTTGGATGAAAGAACAATAAACGGTTATTTTATAGGCTATGTGGTTAACTCTAAAGGATTTAGGTTTTATTGTCCTTCTCATTCTCCTAAAATTGTTGAAGCTAGAAATGCTAAATTTCTTGAGGATCATGAAGAGAGTGGGAGTGGTTTGACTCAAAGGGTGGAATTGGAAGAGATCAGGGAACCACCCGTGGTACCTTTATATATTGGGAACTTGAATGTTTCTCAGAGAAATTCTTATGAATTATCTGAACAACAACAAATTCAAGAGCCACCACCACTTGAGGAGCCACATCAAGATCAACCCACTTTACCTGAACCCGCTGAAGAAGTGTCAGAACCAGTGGGAGTGAGAAAATCCTCAAGAATTAGAAAATCGGCAATTTCTAGTGACTATATTATGTATCTCCAACAGTCTGATTTTGATATTGGACTAAAAGATGATCCATGCTCGTTTTCACAAGCCATGAGTGGAGAAAACTCCACACTTTGGTATGATGCCATGAAAGAAGAGTTAGAATTTATGGCTAAGAATAAAGTCTGGGACCTCGTCGAATTACCAAAGGGATCCTCTAACATAGGTTCCAAGTGGGTCTTTAAAACTAAAAGAGACTCATCGGGTAATATCGAACGATATAAAGCCAGACTTGTAGCCAAGGGTTTTACTCAAAGGGAAGGCATTGATTACCATGAAACCTTCTCTCCAGTATCAAAGAAGGATTCATTGAGAATAATCATGGCATTAGTAGCTCATTTTGATTTAAAGTTACATAAAGTGGATGTGAAAACAGCTTTTCTGAATGGAGATCTAGAAAAGGAGGTATACATGCGTCAACCTGAAGGGTTTTGTGATAAAGACAAAAGTCACCTTGTTTGCAAGTTAAATAAATCCATTTATGGGCTAAAACAGGCATCCCGCCAATGGTATATTAAATTCCATAATGTTGTTTCTTCATTTGGATTTACGGAGAACATCATTGATCAATGTATATACCTTAAGATAAGTGGGAGCAAATATATTTTTCTAGTCCTATATGTGGATGATATTTTTCTTGCAAGTAGTGATTTGGGAATGTTGCACGAGACTAAACAGTTTCTTATCCAGAATTTTGAGATGAAGGATATGGGTGAAGCCTCCTATGTCATTGGCATAGAGATTCACAGAGACAGATCCCAAAGATTACTTGGACTGTCTCGGAAGGCCAACATTGAAAGAATTCTGGAAAAATTCGGGATGAAGAACTGTTCACCTATAGCAGCACCCATAATTAAAGGTGACAAATTCTCATTGAATCAATATCCACAAAATGCATTGGAAAAGGACCAAATGAAAGACATTCCTTATGCTTCGCTTGTTGGGAGCCTTATGTATGCACAGGTCTGCTCTAGACCTGATGTTTCTTTTGCGGTAGGAATGCTTGGCAGATATCAAAGTAACCCTGGTCTTGACCATTAGAAAGCTGGTAAAAGGGTCTTGAGATATTTGCAAGGAACCAAGGATTTTAAGCTCACACACAAATACTCTGACTCATTGGAGGTGATTGGATATTCATACTCCGATTTGGGTGGATGTAAAGACACTGGTAAATCTACTTCAGGATACATTTTTCTCCTTGCTGGAGGTGCTGTATCTTGGAGAAGTGTCAAGAAGACCATTGTTGCAACATCCACAATGGAAGCTGAATTTATAGCATGCTATGAAGCTACATCACAGGCGTTATGGTTGAAGAACTTTATTTTCGGCCTTAGGATTGTCGATTCCATTTCAAGGCCATTGAGAATCTTTTGTGACAATTCAGCTCCAGTTTTCTTTTCTAAGAATAATAAAAGTGGCAGCCGAAGCAAGCACATCGACATAAAGTACTTGATGGTTAGAGACTATGTGAAGAAGCAAGATGTGAATTTTGAGCAAATTAGACTTTGATGATTGCTGATCCTATGACTAAAGGTCTGCCGGCTAATATTTTCAAGGATCATGTAACCCATATGGGGCTTAGTAGCTCAATTTAGTCTTGCTTTGCTCTCTAACAGTTTGTCTAGACATTATGTTTATTTTGATATATACATGACAGTGCACACTTTTGGTTATTCATGTATTATTTGAGATCATTGGATCAATAAATGTGACGACCCGGCCCGTCGTCACGAGAATTACCACCCCGTTATGTTGTAAATACATGTTTTATGATTTTATATCAGTGTTAGAATCTATCGGGTGAGTTAGGAGTGAAATGGATTGAAAATGAGGCATATAGCCTTTTTGAAGGAAACTTGAATAAGGAAAGTCAACCCGGAGTTGACTATTTGGTTAGAGGGCTCGAAATCGAATTTTGATGATTCGGTTAGTTCTGGGAGGTGATTTGTGACTTAGGGGAGCGATCGGAATTGAATTTGGAGGTCCCGGTGTAGAAATAGGCTTGAATTGGCTAAGGTTGAATTTTGGCGAAATCCGAACGGTAGGTGAGATTTTGATCCGGGGGTCGGAATGGAATTCCGACAGTTGCAATAGCTCCGTTAGGTGATTTTGGATGTGCCTGCAAAATTTCAGGTCATTCGGACGTCGTTTGGTCGGGTTTTTGATTGAATGTGTAATTCGGAATGTTTTAAGGAATTTAGGCTTGAATTTGATGTGAATTATAGGTTTTGGTGTTATTAGACGTGTTTTGAGGATTGGAGCAAGTTCGAATAAGGTGTTAAGATGTGCTGGTGTGTTTGGATGAGGTCCCGGGGCCTCGGGGTGTTTTCGGATGGTTAAACGGAAGAAAATCATGGAAATTGCAGGTTGAAGAGTTCGGGTTCTGTCATTTTCGCCCCTGCGGAAAGCTGGGCGCGGAGGCGAGTCCGCAGGAGCGGACTGAGGAGCGCAGGAGCGCTTGGCACCGCAGAAGCGGACTCCTTTCTGCTGAAGCGGCATCGCTGGTGCGAGCCAGTGATCGCAGAAGCGGACTAGATGGAAAATGGGAAGGTCCGCAGAAGCGGATTATTGACCGCCTGGGCGAGTCCGCAGGAGCGGACTCTGGTGCGCAGAAGCGGGAGTTTTCGCAGAAGCGGAGGATCAATCGCGGAAGCGGATGCGCACAAGCGGTCCTTTTCTCGCAGAAGCGGAATTGGCCGGCTAGGCCTGGAATCGCCGAAGCGACCCTTTGGTCGCGGATACGGACTCGTAGGAGCGGAATTTTGTCCGCAGAAGCGAAAATCGCTGTAAGTTAAGTGTATCAGAAGTTAGAAAAATTTTAGAACATTTCACACATTTGGGTCTCGGCTTTAGAGGCGATTTGGGCGATTTTGAAGAGAAATTCAAGAGAAATCATCAGGTAATCAACTATGGACTTAAACTATGATTAGTATTGGTAATATTATGCAATTATATCATGAAAATGGAGGAATTTGGGGTAATTTATGGAGGATTTAGCCCTAGGCTTGAACTTTAGAAAATCAAGGTTTGAATGGCCAAATGGAGTCCGAATTTGGTAAAATTGATATGCTTAGACTCGTATCGAGCGGAGGGTTCCGAATATGTGACTTTTGTAATTTTTTGACAAGCGTACCGAAAGTCGGGTTTTGACAACTTTGGGAATTTTGATGTAAATTGAGTTGTATTAATTGGGTGTCGTCCCATTGGCCTAATTTGTTGTATTTCTACTGTATTTGATCAGATTCTACGCGTGCGGAGCTTGATTCTCGTGGCAAGGGCATTGCAGAGTAGTCGTCGCGTCGTATTGAGGTGAGTAATAGATGTGGGTGATGACCAGCGGGTTCGAAACCCCGGTATACCACTTTGTGACGCTGTATAGCGGCGAGACATGCTGGCTATTCTAGAGCCGTCGAACCTCCTTCTCGGATGGTTGCATATATATATATTGTGATAATGGCCACTCTTGAGCCGTTGAACCCCCTTCTTGGGCGGTTGAGTATACATGTGGGTCGTGAGCCGGTTATTGGATCCCGCGAGGATCGTTATCATTGTCTTATCATATAGACATGCTAGTTTACTACTAGTCCGTGACTATTTCTGTTATTATGCTAATTCCAATCTCCGGAACTTGATATTACTATTTTCCAACTGAAAAATGATAAAAGAGTTTTCAAAAACTACGTGTGAGCCTGCGAGGCTGTATCTGCATATTAGCTGACTAGTAGTGGATCGGGCTGCGCGCCGCAGCGAGATATATGTTGGATCAGACTGCACGCTGCAGGAATATCTCTATGAGATGTGCTCGGGCTGTAGGAGCCCCTCCAGAGTCTGAAACCCCACAGTGAGCACGGGTACCCAAAATTGGAGTCGGGCTACGCGCCGTAGCGGTCATACCATGCATTGCATTGCATTTAGCTACATCTGCTAGCTCTTATACTATTTATTGGTAATTGTTGGTACAGGTACAGTGAATATTGATTCTGTGACAGGGTAGCTGATTATAGCTTTACATAGTGCTTTATTGCGGATTTCTTATCTGCGTTGTCTTACCCTTGTTTATTACCACCGAGTCTGGCAGTACTCATTTTACTCCCTGCACCTTGTGTGCAGATCCAGGTACCTCTCAGCAGTGATCCAGTAGCTGTGCGAGGCGACATCTGTGGGATATACGAGGTAGCTGCCGAGTCCGCAGGACCCGATATTCCTTCCTACTGTCTTTTGATTTTGTATTGACATTTCTTTCCGCACTTGGTATCTTGTGAACCTTTATACACTCATGTTCAGTAGAGGCTCATGACTCTTGACCCTTCGGTCTATGGGAGTTAGTATATTTTGGGACTTGGTTTCCCCGTTGTTAGTATAAGTATTACTATTGTTTCATATTTTGAAATGCTTAAATGGGTTAAAGAGAGCTTCTAGCTCCGTTGTTGATATTGATTGGTCAGGCTGGCTTAGCAATGTGTTGGGCGCCATCACGACCGGATTTGGGGTCGTGACAAGTTGGTATCAGAGCCTAGGTTTACTAGGCCTCATGAGTCTTGAGCCGGTTAGTAGAGTCTTGTGGATCGGTACGGGGACGCCTGTACTTATCCTCGGGAGGCTGCGAACCTTTAGGAAAACTTCACTTTTCTTGAACTCTGTCGTGCGATCTTGTTGTTCTGAGAACTGAACTTCTATATTCTATTCTCTCGCAGATGGCGAGAACGCGAGCATCGGGACGAGGTGGACGACCTCCATTGCCACCTGTTAGAGGCCGTGGGCGCGGTCGTGCTAGAGGTAGAGGTAGGGCGGCCGAGGCGGTGCCAGTCGACCCGCCTGTTGTACCGGTTCAGAGGAGCGGCCCCCGGTGGTTGATGCTCCGGCAGCCCCGGTTCGAGG
The DNA here is from genome assembly GCA_032618575.1 of Nicotiana noctiflora. Taxonomy (NCBI): domain Eukaryota; kingdom Viridiplantae; phylum Streptophyta; class Magnoliopsida; order Solanales; family Solanaceae; genus Nicotiana; species Nicotiana noctiflora. The sequence goes on from JASVEL010008517.1 coordinate 25,843, forward strand.
GCCAAACTATATCTATTGCTATTCCCGGTCTTCGGAGACTCTTGCTCAAATATTATCACTGTGTTCCGGGTTGGCTTCGGTAGTTTCAGCTACCGCTACCGTAGCGACATCTCGGTCGGGGGGTGGTCAGCAGACCCTGCAGCTCGCACACCTGACCCGGTTGTTCGGGGACTTCGGACGCCAGAGGCGGTCCCCGCTCAGATGGTTGCACCGGTTATTCCTCCAGCTGCACCGGCTCCAGCTCCAGAGCATATGGTTGAGGTTATGCCCGATGACGAGCCAGCGTCGTCTTGAGAGATTTGGTAGACTTCGACCACCCCATTTCGGTGGCGTTGAGGGCGAGGATGTCCGGGGTTTCTTGGATAAGTGTCGAGAAGATGTCGCGTACGGCTGGTATTCTCGAGTCCGGCGGAGTTTCATTTACTACATTTCAGTTCATTGGTCCCGCATTTGATTGGTGGGAGGAGTTTGAGAGGCGTAGGCTTGCTAGAGCAGCACCTCTCACATGGCAGCAGTTCTCTACTCTCTTTCTAGAGAAATATGTACCTCGGTCTCGTCGCGAGGAGCTACGTCGCCGGTTCGAGTGGTTGATTCAGGGCGACATGTCTGTGACTCAGTATGAGCTTAGATTCACTCAGTTGGCTAGGCATGCCACATGGATGATTCCCACTGATAGGGACTGGATCAGGAGATTCATTGATGGCCTCAACTACTCTATCCGTATTCTTATGACCAACGAGCGAGTTCTGTCATCATCGTTTGAGCAGGTTGCTGATATGGCACGCTCCATTGAGGCGGATCGTCGCCGAGAGAGAGGAGCGGGAGGCCAAGAGGCCTCGTGGTTCTGGCAGTTTTAGTGGTGCTCCATCTAGAGGGCATTCCCAGCAGAGCATAGGTCGCTCATCTAGACCTTCTCATTCAGGCCGCCCACAGCAGAGCGGAGGTTCTTATGGTCGTGGTCGACATGGGTTTCAGCAGGGTCAGTCATCACTTAGTGCCCTTCCAGCCCAGGGTGCAGCACCTACTTCATCAGCCCAGGGTTCTTCTGCGGCGAGGGGTTCCCTTCAGTCCCCTTCTCCAGCACTAGGTGCATGTTATGAGTGTGGTGAGTCTGGCCACATGAGGAGACAGTGCCCTCGACTCCGTAGGGACAGGACTCAGCAGAGGGATCAGCCCTCATCATCAGCACCATCTCAGTCTAATAGAGGTGGTTCTATGCACTTCCTGACAGGCGTGATGCAGTTGCCTCCGATGCTGTGATTACAGGTATCATTTCTGTCTGTCACAGAGATGCCTCTGTTCTATTTGATCCAGGGTCCACATATTCTTACGTGTCCTCTTATTTTGCACATCACTTAGGTGCGACTCGTGGTAGTCTTGATTTACCTGTTCATGTATCCACCCCCGTGGGTGATACGATCATTGTGGATCATGTCTATAGATCCTGTATTATATCTATTGGGGGTCTGGAGACCCAGGCAGACTTATTATTGTTGGGGATGGTGGACTTTGATGTTATATTGGGTATGGACTGGTTCTCTCCGTATCATGCTATATTGGACTGTCACGCTAAGACAGTTACGTTGGCCATTCCTGGTATTTCTCAGATTGAGTGGCGGGGTTCGACCGATTTCGTCCCTAGCCGTGTTATTTCGTTCCTAAAAGCTCGGAAGATGGTTGAAAAAGGGTGTTTATCGTACTTAGCTTTTGTGAGAGATGTGGGAGCTGAGTCTCCTAGCATTGATTCTGTACCTGTTGTGAGGGACTTCCCGGATGTATTCCCCTCGGACCTGCAGGGCATGCCGCCGGACAGGGATATTGATTTTGGCATTGACTTGGTGCCGGGCACTCAGCCCATATCCATTCCTCCTTATCGAATGGCACCAGCTGAGTTGAAAGAACTGAAAGAGCAACTTCAAGAGCTTCTGGATAAGGGTTTCATCCGCCCTAGTGTGTCTCCGTGGGGTGCGCCGGTATTATTTGTTAAAAAGAAAGATGGTTCCATGCGAATATGTATTGATTATAGGCAATTGAACAAAGTGACAGTGAAGAACAAGTACCCTCTACCGCGCATAGATGATTTGTTTGATCGGTTACAGGGTGCGAGGGTGTTTTCTAAGATCGATCTTCGTTCAGGCTATCATCAGCTGAAGATCAGGGACTCGGATATTATGAAGACTGCATTCGGGACCCGATATGGTCATTATGAGTTTCTTGTGATGTCGTTTGGGCTGACCAACGCCCCAGCAGCATTTATGCATCTGATGAACAGTGTGTTCAAGCCTTATTTGGATTCATTTGTGATTGTGTTCATTGATGACATTCTAGTCTACTCCCGTAGTCAGGAGGAGCATGCTCAGCATTTGAGTATTGTGTTGCAGAGATTGAGGGAGGAGAAGCTATATGCTAAATTCTCCAAGTGCGAGTTTTGGCTTGAGTCCGTAGCATTTGTGGGACATGTGGTGTCTCGTGATGGTATTCAGGTTGATCAGAAAAAGATAGAGGCGGTGCAGAGTTGGCCTAGACCGACCTCAGCTACAGAGATCAGGAGTTTTCTTGGCTTGGCGGGATATTATCGCCGGTTTGTTCAGGGATTTTCATCCATTGCTTCTTCATTGACTAAATTGACCCAGAAGGGTGTATCATTCGTGTGGTCGGATGAGTGCGAAGAGAGCTTTCGGAAGCTCAAGACAGCTTTGACCACAGCTCCAGTGTTAGTATTGCCATCAGCTTCAGGTTCATATACCGTTTATTGTGATGCCTCGAGAGTGGGGATAGGTTGTGTGTTGATGCGGGAAGGTAAGGTAATTGCTTATGCTTCTCGGCAGTTGAAGCCACATGAGAAGAACTATCCTGTTCACGATTTGGAGCTAGCCGCCATTGTTCATGCATTGAAGATTTGGAGACACTATTTGTACGGCGTGTCTTGTGAGGTGTATACCGACCATCGTAGTCTCCAGCACTTGTTCAAACAGAAAGACCTTAATTTGAGACAACGGAGATGGCTAGAGTTGTTGAAGGATTATGACATTACTATATTATATCATCCGGGGAAGGCCAATGTGGTGGCCGATGCTTTGAGCCGGAAGGCGGTCAGTATGGGGAGCTTGGCATATATTCCAGCTGAGGAGAGGCCATTTGCTTATGATGTTCAGGTGCTAGCCAATCGGCTAGTGAGGTTAGATATTTCGGAGCGCAGCAGGGTATTGGCTTGTGTTGTATCTCGGTCATCTCTATATGATCGTATTCGTGAGTGCCGGTATGATGATCCACATTTGGCTGTCCTTAGGGACAGAGTTCAGCATGATGATGCTAGAGATGTCACCATTGATAATGACGGCGTATTGAGGATGCAGGGCCGGATATGTGTGCCCAATGTTGATGGCCTTCGTGAGTTGATTCTGGAGGAGGCCCATAGCTCGCGGTATTCTATCCATCCAGGAGCCGCGAAGATGTATCAAGATTTGAAACAAGACTATTGGTGGAGAAAGATGAAAATGGACATTGTCAGACATGTAGCACGGTGCCTCAACTGTCAGCAGGTTAAGTACGAGCATCAGAGGCCCGGTGGTGTATTTCAGCGCATTGATATTCCTGGGTGGAAATGGGAGAGGATCACTATGGACTTTGTTACTCGACTCCCTCGGACGGCGAGGAAGTTTGATTCTGTATGGGTGATTGTGGATAGACTGACCAAGTCAGCTCACTTCATTCCAGTTAGTACTACCTACTCATCGGAGCGGTTGGCATCGATCTTTATTCGAGAGATTGTTCGGTTGCATGGAGTCCCGGTGTCTATCATATCCGACAGGGGTACTCAGTTCACTTCTCAGTTTTGGAGAGCATTTCAGCGAGAGATGGGTACGCGGGTTGAGTTGAGTACAGCATTTCACCCCCAGACAGACGGACAGTCTGAGCGCACTATTCAGATCTTGGAGGATATGTTGCGAGCTTGTGTGATTGATTTTGGTGGTTCGTGGGATGAGTTCCTACCACTTGCTGAGTTTGCCTACAACAACGGTTATCAGTCGAGTATTCAGATGGCCCCGTATGAGGCATTGTATGGCAGACGGTGTAGATCCCCCGTGGGATGGTTTGAGCCTGGTGAGGTTAGATTGATAGGGACTGAGTTAGTCCAAGATGCTCTGGATAGAGCAAAGTTGATCCAGGAGAGGCTTCGTACAGCACAGTCTCGCGAGAAGAGTTATGCGGACCGTAGAGTTCGAGAGTTGTCTTTCATGGTTGGTGACAGAGTATTGTTGAAGGTTTCACCTATGAAGGGTGTTATGAGGTTTGGGAAGAAAGGAAAGTTGAGTCCCAGGTACATTGGTCCTTTTGAGATACTTAGGAGGGTTGGAGAGGTGGCATATGAGTTAGCCTTGCCGCCCAGATTATCCAGCGTCCATCCAGTATTCCATGTGTCTATGCTCCGGAAGTACATTGGAGATCCGTCTCATATATTAGACTTCAGTACCATTCAGCTTGATGGTGATTTATCCTATGATGTGGAGCCTATTGCTATTCTGGGTCGTCAGGTGAGAAAATTGAGGTCTAAGGAGATTGCATCAGTTAAGGTTCAGTGGAGAGGTCGACCCGTGGAGGAGGCCACTTGGGAGATCGAGCGGGAGATGCGGAGAAGATATCCTCACTTGTTTGAGACTTCAGGTATGTTTCTTGACCCGCTCGAGGACGAGCGTTTGCTTAAGAGGGGGAGAATGTGACGATCCGGCCCGTCGTCATAAGAATTACAACCCCGTTATGTTGTAAAAACATGTTTTATGATTTTATATCAGTGTTATAATCTATCGGGTGAGTTAGGAGTGAAATGGATTGAAAATGAGGCATATAGCCTTTTTGAAGGAAACTTGAATAAGGAAAGTCAACCCGGAGTTGACTATTTGGTTAGAGGGCTCGGAATCAGGATTTCGATGATTCGGTTAGTTCCGGGAGGTGATTTGTGACTTAGGGGAATGATCGGAATTGAATTTGGAGGCCCGGTGTAGAAATAGGCTTGAATTGGCTAAGGTTGAATTTTGGCGAAATCCGAACGGTAGGTGAGATTTTGATCCGGGGTCGGAATGGAATTTCGACAATTGCAGTAGCTCCGTTAGGTGATTTTGGATGTGCCTGCAAAATTTCAGGTCATTCGGACGTCGTTTGGTCGGGTTTTTGATTGAATGTGTAATTCGGAATGTTTTAAGGAATTTAGGCTTGAATTTGATGTGAATTATGGGTTTTGGTGTTATTAGACGTGTTTTGAGGATTGGAGCAAGTTCGAATAAGGTGTTAAGATGTGTTGGTGTGTTTGGATGAGGTCCCGGGGGCCTCGGGGTGTTTTCGGATGGTTAAACGGAAGAAAATCATGGAAATTGCAGGTTGAAGAGTTTCTGGTTCTGTCATTTTCGCCCCTGCGGAAATGTGGGCGCGGAGGCGAGTCCGCAGGAGCGGACTGAGGAGCGCAGGAGCGCTTGGCACTGCAGAAGCGGACTCCTTTCCGCTGAAGCGGCATCGCTGGTGCGAGCCAGTGATCGCAGAAGCGGACTAGATGGAAAATGGGAAGGTCCGCGGAAGCGGATTATTGACCGCCTGGGCGAGTCCGCAGGAGCGGACTCTGGTACGCAGAAGCGGGAGTTTTCGCAGAAGCGGAGGATCAATCGCGGAAGCGGACGCGCATAAGCGGTCCTTTTCTCGCAGAAGCGGAATTGGCCGGCTAGGCCTGGAATCGCTGAAGCGACCCTTTGGTCGCGGATACGGACTCGTAGGAGCGGAAAGTTTTCCGCAGAAGCGTAAATCGCTGTAAGTTAAGTGTATCAGAAGTTAGAAAATTTTCAGAACATTTCACACATTTGGGTCTCGGCTTTAGAGGCGATTTGGGCGATTTTGAAGAGAAATTCAAGAGAAATCATCAGGTAATCAACTATGGACTTAAACTATGATTAGTATTGGTAATATTATGCAATTATATCACGAAAATGGAGGAATTTGGGGTAATTTATGGAGGATTTAGCCCTAGGCTTGAACTTTAGAAAATCAAGGTTTTGAATGGCCAAATGGAGTCCGAATTTGGTAAAATTGATATGCTTAGACTCGTATCGAGATGAGGGTCCGAATATGTGACTTTTGTAATTTTTCGACAAGCGTACCGAAAGTCGGGTTTTGACAACTTTGGGAATTTTGATGTAAATTGAGTTGTATTAATTGGGTGTCGTCCCATTGGCCTAATTTGTTGTATTTCTACTGTATTTGATCAGATTCTACGCGTGCGGAGCTTGATTCTCGTGGCAAGGGCATTGCGGAGTAGTCGTCGCGTCGTATTGAGGTGAGTAATAGATATGGGTGGTGACCAGCGGGTTCGAAACCCCGGTATACCACTTTGTGACGCTGTATAGCGGCGAGACACGCACACTCTCGAGAGTGCGGGGTCGATCATGAACTGGAGACTATATATTAGTCCGACCTGTTGATACTGTATTATTGGCTATTCTCGAGCCGTTGAACCCCCTTCTTGGGCGTTTGAGTATACATGTGGGCCGTGAGCCGGTTATTGGATCCCGCGAGGATCGTTATCATTGTCTTATCATATAGACATGCTAGTTTACTACTAGTCCGCAACTATTTTTGTTATTATGCTAATTCCAATCTCTGGAACTTGATATTACTGTTTTCCAACTGAAAAATGATAAAAGAGTTTTCAAAAACTACTTTTGAGCCTGCGAGGTTGTATCTGCATATTAGCTGACTAGTAGTGGATCGGGCTGCACGCCGCAGCAGGATATATGTTGGATCGGACTGCACGCCGCAGGAATATCTCTATGAGATGTGCTTGGGCTGTAGGAGCCCCTCCGGAGTCTGAACCCCCACAGTGAGCACGGGTACCCAAAATTGGAGTCGGGCTACGCGCCGTAGCGGTCATACCATGCATTGCATTACATTTAGCTACATCTACTAGCTCTTTTGCTATTTATTGGTAATTGTTGGTACATGTACAGTGAATATTGATTCTGTGACAAGGTAGCTGATTATAGCTTTACATAGTGCTTTATTGCGGATTTCTTATCTGCGCTGTCTTACACTTGTTTATTACCACTGAGTCTGGCAGTACTCATTTTACTCCCTGCACCTTGTGTGCAGATCCCAGGTACCTCTCAGCAGTGATCCAGTAGCTGTGCGAGGCGACATCTGTGGGATATACGAGGTAGCTGCAGAGTCCGCAGGACCCGATATTCCTTCCTATTGTCTTTTGATTTTGTATTGACATTTCTTTCCGCACTTGGTATCTTGTAAACCTTTATACACTCATGTTCCAGTAGAGGCTCATGACTCTTGACCCTTCGGTCTATGGGAGTTAGTATATTTTGGGACTTGGTTTCCCCGTTGTTAGTATAAGTATTACTATTGTTTCATATTTTGAAATGCTTAAATGGGTTAAAGAGAGCTTCTAGCTCCGTTGTTGATATTGATTGGTCGGCTGGCTTAGCAATGTGTTGGGCGCCATCACGACCGGATTTGGGGTCGTGACAATAAAGTTGGACTCTGAATGACTTATATTAAGCTCATTCATAAAGTTGTTAAGACACTTTATTAGAATATATTGTGCATTGTAATACATGGAAGGAATTGTTTGTTTAAAAGGCATGACCGCCATGATTCGTGTAATAATATATTCTAGTTAAAGTGATTGTCGCATAACCTTTAGTTGAGTGATAAAGTTTTTGGCCATATTATATGTTTATCACTCATAAAGGATTATCTGATTTTAAATATGTGGGCCAAGTGGGAGAATGTAAGAAAATTTCCGGATTTTTCTAGAATTTCTAGTGTGTCCCACATATATGGTAATAAATTATTTACCTTCTCTCCCAAAGGAAATAATATATCAGATAATATTCCGTGGTTATGCATATATGATAGTTTCTATGATGGAAAGAAATTACCATATATTAGTAGTCCCTAGGGTAATTATAATTTATGGAGAAGTCCCCAGGGATAAAGTATTTTCCTAAGAGTCCCTAGCCTACTTATAAATACGCCTGTGACTCCATCAGTCTGGCATCCAACGATAGGCTTAGGCTAGAAGGCTCTAGGTTTTCTGTCAAAGTTTTACGAGGCGATTCCACAACACTTGAACAATCATGGCTGAAGGTACGTTCCTTGTTTAATTTCCGCTGCGTTGGCTCTATGTTTGTATTTAAATTACAACACATAGGTGATACGTATGATGGAACAGTTATACAGTGGTTGTCGTAGGCCATGCTGTAATGTGTGTCATAGTTATTAAAGCGTATCTTGTTTCGGTTGATAACAAATTACGTTGATCGGTTGATATCCCCTTATTTTTGTAAAGATCTTTTTTCTTCCCATCGGCCACATATCATAAACAAGTGCTTAGTCCTACTGGATGATCAACGCAAGTATAATTAGAATACTTACCCTTAAAATTTGAGATGCGGGATATTCTAACGATGGTATAAAGAGTGAGATGAAGGCCGTAGCTGTTCAAAAATCATATAGCGTACTTAAAACCATAATATCCCGTCCTATTATATGACAACCACGTATCTGAATGATAGACCGTATAGGATATTATCCATAACTATTCAAATGTCTTATATATGGGTTGATACTAATGCAACCAACAACATTTAAGACCTAGTCAACCCATAATATAGACGGACCAATAACTCCTAGTATAGGTCACAAGATATATTGGTCAGAATATAATGACCAGAGTGAACATATACTTGAATACGTTTATTAGGCCTACATGATTTCTATTAATGTATCTCGTATTAGTCTAATAAGATTGTTATGAGTCAATTTATCCGAATGGATTAATATATTGTGGAGGCATCTAGTAAAATGTATACAAGCATAGTTATTGTATAAACGGTGTTAGTCAATGACCGGGATTGTTTACGACCCAATATTTGGTACCCAATAATGTACTCGTGGACTGGACTTAGGATGTAACCGTAATATTGCGCAACCATCAATGGACTTATATGTATGAAGTATAAGTAATGGATTGAATAACTACCATGAGGGTAGAGTGACACTTCTAATGTCATCGAGTTCCTATTTCTAAGAGACCTAAAATCATTGTCCCAATGTCCCAATTGGCTTAAGACGCACTTCGTAGTAATTCCTATCCTAGTATGTTACTGTCAACCAGGCTCCTACAGTTTAAGGTATTGATATACGCATATTTAGTCATAGCTCAGAATGTAAAGATCGTATATATGACTATTTGTATGATACAATAATTGTGGATATGCATAACGTATGACATTTATTGATACTTAAATGGAAGAAAAACAATAGATGACAAATTCATCACAAATTGAGTAGATGGTATGAACAGTGTGATAGGAATACCTAATACAAATCTTGCCTAGGTAATATTATATCCCCTAGTTGTAATAGGCCAATGGTCCATATAAGTATGTTACGGTTAGCCCCTCACATATTTTATATTAGCCGTATACTGTCTAAGGTCCATGGACTTATATGACATAATTAATACGATAGTAATATTCATTCATGCAATATTATGGATATTTACTAACTACTACACGTAATGTAAAATTCAGGACACTTAGCCTACTCATGTGCATATACTTCCTCTGTCGTGTAACGCCTCTCATACAATCATATTTGACTAATACGTGTTACTGGTTTCATTCATCTTAGATCGTCCATAAGTCCTAAGTATAATACCAAGTTGTCTTTCCCCTAGTTCAAACAACAATCGTATTAATCAAATACGATTGTATGAGAGGCGTTACACGACATAGGAAGTATATTCACATGAGTAGGTATCCTTATCATTCTATCAAATTCCGTTTATATAAAATACAAGGATGATTACATCGAAACATTAACATTGTAGGAAAACTCATAGAGTCCTAGTATTCATATTTGGGTGTCGGAGATATTACTCCCAATCAATAGGTGACTATAAGGTAGGGGTCATACGGTAATAGGTATTGGTCCTATATCTCTACATGAATGAGTACGTATATTATTTATTGGGGAATATTCATTGCCTAATAGGACATATGTACTATGTGATGTCATACTATAGCTTCGGGACCAATACCTATTATCGTAATGTAGGACCAATTATGGACTTAATAAAAGCCTCATGCAGATTTGAATTCAACCGAACGTCTGTACGTCATATTACCACACTATGTCATACGTTCATTTAGACACTAGTATTACATTTACTAAAAATGATAGATCCCATACGGGTCGGTAGGATCACTACTGGAAAATTCACCTATGGCTACGGATGCAAGACCGTTCCAATAGGTAAGAAAACCGTTGCAATAGCTCTGTTGCTACGGTTCAGCAGCCGTTCCTCAAGCTGGCGTGGCTATAGAGCTTATGGAACGATTTTTGGAACGGTTCAGAAAACCGTTGCTATAGTAAAGTCTATCGAAACGGTTTTCCCTCTTCCTGTTGGAACGATTAATCTCATCAAATGCAATGGTTACTTTTCGTTACCATAAAAGCAACTGCAATGGTTCATAACCGTTATTATATGTATTAAGCCGTTACATGCACGGCAGAAATTGCAACGGTTTAATTAACTATTGCAACGGCTTTGAGAATATTTTGGAACGGTTTATAGACCCTATTGCAACGGTTTGTAGAATAATTTGGAACGATTACATATGCTATTGCAATGGTTGAACTACCTATGGCAACGGTTGAACAACCTATCGCAGCGGTTCTGTTAGCTGTAACAGTTTAATTGAATTGAAAATAGTGTCCCATGTTGCAATAATCTATTTTCACTACAATTTATATAAAAAACAAAATAAAACTATTCATAATCCAAATTATCTAACAAGCTAATAAATAATAAATCCATACATAGTGATGAAACCAATAAGTACATACAATTGATCTTTCAAGTCCAAAATTTTAAAATGTTTTGATAACAAACATATATATTCTTAGAAACCGCCACATGCAGCTACAACAATCAGCAATTCAAGAATCTCTTAAGTAAGATCAAGATCTTCATCACTGCCTTCATCACTACCTCTGCCTTCCATTGCTTCTTCTACTCCACCTACACAAGAGTATAAATAAAATTGTAAATCTCGTTTCCTTGATATCAAAAACCTCATAAAGGGCTGCATAACCTTTTCACACATGTCAAGGGGTTAATTGGATTAAAGAAAAAGCAGCAGAAGCTACATAGAAAAGCAAATCCTTATTTCTGATACCGTAATACTTACAACACTAGTCTTTTCTCTGTTTCCTTTTGCTAATCAAAATTTCCTCATTATATGAAGATGCACTAGTTTTTATGTTACACTGGGAATATTCATAGGACTACATACACTAACAACTGATATCAAAAACCTTCAATAGAAACAAACTATGGTTATGTATTTGTGAATCTAAGACAGGACATTGTGATTATGTGATTGTATCATTCAGATTTCCTGTATTTAATTAGGATTTTGTGCTGCATTTACTAATCCTGTCCAGTTTTTCGTCTTTCATGTGTTAGCTAGGGCTTGAGAGTAAATTGTGGAAGTTAGATCGTTCTTCTAATTCTATGTAGTATTTTTTACTGCTGATTTTTGCTAATATTTGGCCAGGTAATGACATTGGTATAATGTCGGTAAAACTTAAATCTTTCTACTCCAATCCTATTTTAGAAAATGACTGCAGGTAGACCCCTGAAACGCAACATAGTGAACAAGATACCTTAAAAGTAGCTTTCTTCAATTGGAGTAGCCTATGGTGCAACTATGCCATTTGATATGCGAAAGAAGGTGAAAACAGTAAGTCACTTCTTCATTGTCAGATGACTGAGAAATCTAAAACATGGTGCTACCTTTATTTGGGATGACACTACTTCTAAAGCGGTTTTTAGAGGGAGTAATGTTATTATCCAATTACCTTCTCCTAATCTCCTCTTTTATTTGACAATTGGAAGTTCTATTATCTGGAGTGTGCCTCAATTCTTATGAAATTTTAAATACCTTTATAGGGCATGGTAGATATTTCTAGAAAACTTATTTGATTTAAATCCTATGACAAGAAAGTTGACATTCAATGCTCTGATGAAGCATGAAAGCAATTCTATCGGTGGCTTTGGTGCACTGTCTAAAAAAAACTTCTGATGTTTGTGAGAGCAAGAATTAAAAGAAACAAAAATTCAGCTATGGTGCACTGTCTGAAAAAAACTTCTGATATCTGATGTCTTAGATGAAGCAAAAGTTGCAGCTATGGTTAAGTGACCACAACTCAAAACACTAAAAGTAGACCTAAGGACTATTGAGTTGCACAAGAATCACAAGTAGACCTAAGGGCTAAGCCTCAACAGATAACATATTTGTTGGTCATCAAAACTGAATTTCCAACAAAAATTCCCCTTTTGATGACGACAAATAATCGAACACGAACCAAAATATAAACTTTCCCCTTTGGCGGCTGGGGCTACACAACATTCAATCAAGTAAAAGACATCCAGAACAACCACTATATTGATGCTAGCCATCAAAAAGTAGAAATATTAATACAAGATAGGAATCATCAGGAAAAAACACTAAATTAGCTAAGGCATCGTCATCTATCCGTAAAAACCAAGTCATATTTGTTAATTACATGGCCACAAAAAAGTTCAACTGAATGAAAGCTACATAAGGAATAGGGTCTAAACGAGTTTGGGACACTTGACAAATGGTGAAGGCTGGACTGGATAAGTAGGTGCGGCACTAGAAGAGTATATATGTGCCATTACTCCCTTTCTCTAGTCAATCGTCCTCTACCTTTTGACTATCATTCTTTATTCTAGCAATCTCTGCAACTTGTATATATCCACCTACTATAATAGGTCCAGTATTACTGGGCTATTGAGTTGCACAAGAATCACAAGTAGACCTAAGGGCTAAGCCTCAACAGATAACATATTTGTTGGTCATCAAAACTCAATTTGCAACAAAAATTCCTCTTTTGATGACGACAAATAATAGAACACGAACCAAAATATAAACTTCCCCTTTGGCGGCTGGGGATACACAACATTCAATCAAGTAAAAGACATCCAGAATAGCCACTATATTGATGCTAGCCATCAAAAAGTAGAAATATTAATACAAGATAGGAATCATCAGGAAAAAACAGTAAATTACCTAAGGCATCGTAATCTATCCGTAAAAAAACCAAGTCATATTTGTTAATTACACGGCCACAAAAAAAGTTCAACTGAATGAAAACTACATAAGGAATAGGGTCTAAACGAGTTTGGTCTAGACGAACCAAGAAACCACTGGTTTCACTTACTGGGCTGGGAATGCCCCCTTTCAAGGAGACTATATGCAGAAGGAGAGTATTTTGTTTCAGGAGCTTGGATATGATCACGAGGTCATATTTTTTCACGAGCAATAGCACCTTGACATTTCGTGGGCACACTCTGTTCAAAGGCTCACACATGCCCCACAAGCACAGATACATTAAATGTGGTGCATTTCTATATAAGATCCTTGAAAGCGGTAATCTATTTCAGGCGGATAATCTGTCTCTCTATCTTGACACACAGACTTGCAACCTTTGGTTTGTTACATTATACGTTTCAATGAGTTTAAAATTTTGGCATATATGTCAACATATTGTATGATGTATGTCGCACAAGTGGAGTTTAGATTTTGTTGATAAATTAGCCTGACGTCAATAATTTGAATAGAGAAACTCGAGTAAAGATAAGAAGAAGAGGAAAGAGAAGACGTGTAACATTTGTTAATGACTAACCTCGAGTGTTACTGCCAGCGGATGGATGATTGATTGGTTGAATAGCATCTGGTTGTGCACGAGCACTGAATATTAGCATATCAGGATCAAGTCTTAAATCGGGGTTGAGACGTTGAAGTCGTGTAATGACGTTCATCGTAGTATCTTGTTCCATAGCATCCTTTTGTGCATTTAGCTCTTCCAACATTTTTTCCTTTTGTGCATTGAGCTTTTCCATCAATTTTTGTTGCATCCTCTCTTCCATTTCCTCCAATTTTTGTTCAATTCTCTCATCAGTAGCATTTACAGAGGATCCAAAATCTCCTTTTTTCTTTTTTGAGAGAGTCTTATTAACCCCTCGTCCATATAATCTTACCCGACCTGGGTGCTCAGGTCCCATGACAGATGCAAATGCGTCAACTGAATCACTTCCATCTCCACTTTCTTGAATTGATTGGATCCTCTCCATTTCAGCCTACAAACCAAATGCAAGAGAATAGAGTTTAAGTAAATAAAACTAAGACGATAATAAAGAAGAAATAAATAATCACAAGAAACTTTAAATTAGAACATTCTTACAATTTTACTAATTGTATTCTCATAGGAGTCTTTGAAAACTCGGCCAGATTTTCTTTTTCTTGTGGCCACAAAGATGTCCTTACTTGATAAAGTATCCGAAGTATCAACCATTTCCTTCTTTTTTTCCTAATAACATGAAAACTGGTATAATAATCTTTTCATGCAAAGTTAGCCAGTTCATATTTTAGAAAATAAGAGAAAAAATCAAACCTCGATGATTCTAGCAAAACTTGTTTTTCTATCAGTATGTGGATACTTCAACTTTTTTCGATTTGCGATATTGGTTTCAGATGTTTTTTGCAAATAACAAGCAAAGATTGACAACAAAGTTACTTGTACAGAGGGCATGGAACAGTTACAAAGGTGACTTATTATATCTCCTACAAAGTTGGCAAAAGTTGGGTGTAATTACCTTGGCGGCATCAGAGTTCCAATATTCAAGATCTTTAAAGTGAGACTCCGGAACATCTTTTGGCCTATTCTCCATTCGAAGCTCGTCATTCTCATATGCTTCAAAGTGCTTTCTCTTTAACCTGACTTTTATACTTTCTCCAAGCAGTACAAACTGAATCAAAAACCCAATTCTCCGCCTCTTGAGGAATGTCATATTTGTCCTACAAATTTAGTGCAATTAGGATAATATGAGAAATATGAAATATTATCGACACTTATTGAACATTAGGAACTTCAAACCTTGACATATTTCCAAATATCATTTTTTGTATCCAATTTCCTCCAATTAAATACACTAAGAGGACAAAAGGTCTCATTCCTTCCCAATGTTCCGAGGAAGCTACCCAACTCTTTTACAACTTCATCAGTAGGACCAACAGGTTGATTTAAATCATTTAGTACGATTATTTTATGATCCTTCCAACCATTCACACTTTGCATTTGAGTAGGGCCTCTTTTTCTTTTTGGCGCGGGAGGGCCTGCACTAATACAAAACAAGGATAATCACCAATCACCACTGTTAGTTAATTTTATGATTAAAATTTATATATACTTGCCTGGTTCCTCGGATTGTTCAATTGCTTCATGATTGGTAGAATCTTGAGATGTTCCATGCACAGATTGTGATGTAGGAGTGATGGAATCCATTGGCACTAGCCGCACTTGTTCTTGCACTCCTTGTGCTATAGAAGAGGTAGAAATCAATGGCACTTGCCGAACTTTTTCTTGCAATTAAGATCTTTACGAAACCTTCTCATCTTTTGATTGTCTTTCTTCATTTTCATGAAAGGTTCTTTTTGTTGTCAACGATTGATTTCGCAAAAATGCAAGTGATCGAGATTCTGATTGTCTTTCTTCATTTTCATTAGACCTTATAGCTTGAGAGGTTCTTTTTGTTGTCAACGACGAAACCTTTTGATTTCGCAAAGATGCAAGTGATCAGCCTGGAATGCGGTTGGATATTGTTTTGTTTTTGCTTGAGCACCCTTCTTGATTCATGACTAATAAAATCTCTTTCATATTTAAAAGGCAAAAAAAATCAGTAGAAGTGTAAGTGATGTGCTCTGCCCTTTGGATTTAGTGGAGAACCACATACAAGAGAAGAAAAGGAAACATGCATTAGAGTCAATTAGTTGCTAGCTGCAATACTGATCAATTAGTTGGAAAGTACAAGTTATTTGGATTTAGCAGCAGTAGTCTCTCTTTGTTTCTTGACATATATATTTATGTTCTCGCTTAATCAGCAGCAGTAGCAAATATAGAGTTTAATCAGCTTAATCATTGCCAGGCCTCGTTATCGAAACAACAAGTCATCCAACTCGTCCGACTACTCTGTGAAACGAAATGGTTCAGTACAAGGCAGATTAAACCCTATATTTGCTGAAGCACCTGCAATGCTTGTGCCGAGCCTAACCTCATCTAGATCAGTCAGGGAGGCAATACAAGAAGTGAAAATGGTGCAGGTGTGCTTTTCTTTCTGCATTGTTTTACAGGTTTTTTAGTAAAAGGTACACCAGAAGAAAAGGCTAAATTAGCAAGAACGCTGACAAACATGTCAAATGATCTACTCGAGTAAACATCCTTATATCTAGGTTGAGAATATAATTAAGTAAAGAAAGGGGCCAGTTAGATGGCCACACAATTCAAATTATATTTCATATACTGAATCCTATTTTTGTTGTCTAGGAAACTATGAATTTGGGTAATTGACATCTCACAAAAAATGTAACAGGTGTGGCAGAACATGATAAGATCATGTGAATTAAGGGGCAAGGAGTTATTGGACGCAAAAGTGATAACTCCCAGCGACCTAGATGATTGGTTGAAGGCGAAACAAGGACTTGATGTTGCAGTCGGGAATGCTGGTTTACCATGTTATACATTTCTATAGATCATCTTCTATTCCATTGAAGCTGGATCGTACGGGTTGTTCCTTCTCGAGGATCTTGAGATCACTCACTTGAACAGACCTCAAAACAGATTATTGGACTGGTTTTTTCAACCAGTTATGGTCCTAAAGTAATAAATTAGAATCTTAAGTCTAGAAGAAGGTGATAGTAAATATGAAACTTTATTGGTCAATAACTTTATTGCAAACAAGGACTTAATAACTCAAGAAAGGTTGTTCAGTACCCAAGCCACAAGGCTGAATGCGGAAAATTTTATTTTGCACTTGCTGTTCAAATAATCATGAGGAGTCCAGTAAGGAGTTGGCCAAAGGACTCTTAGTGTTGTGTACACTCTGTGGCAGACTTGGCCATAACAAAACCTATGTACACAATCACACAACCCTACGAATCAGTTATCACATACATCTCCGAATATTACTCAAACAGAAAGCAACATACCAAAAAATAACACAACACATAACACACCTTCAACTTCACATGCACCTAATACCAACAAATGTAAAACAATCTCATTCCCAGTAAGAGGTAAGAACATTGGATTGGTTAGGATTGCATTGGCTTCATAAATTTGTATATTCATCAAATACAAAGTTGGAATTACACTACTGCTTATTTTACCCTCTGCAGCACATTCTCATCATTAGTTGAAATTATTGTTTTCATCAAATACAAAGTACTAATGCAATCTAGTCTAGCACATGATAACAATAATAACATATGACAGCGTTGCCAGATTTACCTCTTTCAGCAAGAAGATCAAGAGGGATGCCGAAAGATTAGCCTTGAATTTGAAACAATAGATCAAGAGACAGCAGTATCAGTCTACCTTAGAAGACAGAGACAGAATAGTACCTGAAGTCCAAGAAGAAAACACGAGCTTAGAAAATGCACTGGAGATAGAATTATGCAATAAGCAACTACCTATATCTTTTAATCTATGGATGTGCTTTTCTAAACCCTAATATAGTTTTATCAAAAAATAGCAGATCTCTTGTCATAGATATGCCACACTTTGATTTATCAAGACACAAGGATAAGACTCATATTTCAGTTGGTAAACATCAAAACAAAGCAGCGTGTATTTAATGAAGAAATATTCAGAAATGAATTCAACTAAATACATGGGATCTATCAATAGTTCAGTACCTTAATGAAATATTATCAACCCTTAATGATTGAAGAGACCAAGAACAAGTTGCTGCGTATTTTCAGAAGAAAACAAACCAGTTGAAACATCAACAGTCATGAATACGACTCTACCAATTTGATTATGACCTATGTATTTTGACATGAAAAGGTACTTGTACTGGAAAATCAGAGAAACAAATAGAAGACCATGAGAATATACATTCCGACACACACAACTTTCATATAGTGGAACAGATCACATTTCAACTCGAGAAAATCTTAACCCACAAGATACTTCAGTGCCATAACAACAAAAAACATCCGAGGCATAGAAAAACAAACATTCAAATTAGCTTCTGCTAACTAAGCATGTTCGAGCAAATCAGAACGGTGAGTACCAGATTCAAACAAAAAAATGACATGCCAAATATCATTTCCAAACGCGAATAGAGACTAAATGCAAACTCAATATTCAACCTCTACTGAGATTAATCACAGACCTATGTCTATAGCAACTACCTATAATTATGCAAAATCAGCATGTAATGAATGTGCTATGCGTTTTATCTATGATTTTTTCACAACAGAGATAGAATCATAAGAAACTAAACAACAGGAACAGTCAGAGATACGAAATCGTATAAACAGAGAAGAAATACAATATACAAGATTTCCGCCGTATACAGATCCAAAAGCTGAACCGATGTAACTTGTTAATATACTGAATAAAGCAAAATCAGATTAAGGATTAAGTCCTAATGAAGCCAATTATACAAATATCAGCATAATTGGCTTCAAAGATCACACTAATGAAGCAACATGTAAAAGGTTTCAACACTCAGAAGAACAAACTTACCAATATTCAGCAGGCAGATGCTGTACTGAATTGCAACAATCAGATGAACTTAGCAAGGAAGTAAATACAAAATAATCCTGCAAAATTGAAGCATCCGAAATCTCTCTCAAATCCTGCAAAATTGAAGCATGTCAGAATAATTTTATAAAGGAAGTAAATACAATATAATGATAAAATATAAACAAAAAAGCCATTATCACTCACTCAAAAAATAATTAACATAAAAGAATTTCATAATTTTGTTATTTAATCATCTACTTCCATCCAGTCCCAATCAGTATTATCAAACCCTTCCTCCTCCTCTGATGTTTCCACAATTTCATCATGTGAATTTTGTGCATGAGATGGAATATCGATGATATCAACTGGTACATCTTCTCTTGACCATCTAATGTCATCATCAAGCAATCTAGATGAGGAACCAATATCATTATTAGGTTACCGCCAAAATGTGTCTCCAATATTGGGACAATTCTCTTCCTCCAGATCATACAAATCAACAGGTACTTTACTCGGTGCATAATAAAAATATTTCTCAATTGGATCCTCCACATAAAAAATTTGATAAACTTGTGATGCCAACACAAAAGGGTCATCTGTACTACATAATCTATTGAAGTACACCCGAGTTAACCCATAATCATCTATTTCATTACGAAACCAATCACATCTAAACCGTACAACACCAAAAGAACCCCAATAATCAATCTCAATGATATCCTTAATCTCCCCATAATAGATAACCTCTCCATCGATGGGATATTGGTCCCTAGCACTAGCAAAACTATCTGTTGTTGCCGATAAAGTTACTCCACTATTTTGAGTCTTGCCTTGGGAATCTCGTTCTTTAGTATGAAATCGGTATCCATTAATAAAATATCCCGTGTATCTTTTGGCTACCATATTAGGTCCTTTGGCTAGCCATCTTAAATAATCTGGCAATACAATATTTTTAACTTTTTCTTTAAACCAATTGCTGAATTCCCGACTATGATCCCTCGCTCTTACCCATGCATTTGATCTACTATGATTAACAATTAAATTCTTATGTTCCCTGCAATCAAGAACATTTCCAATTTAATCATATAATAAAGAAAAAATTATATAAAAAATAAATAAATAATAATATAATTTATCTTACTCGATAAACTTTTCCATTTGTTCATCTCCAGTATTGAACAAAGCATATCGATGTGCTTCAAAGCATAACTGTGAATCCATGAGAAAAGTATTTTGTTTCTTACTTCCAATTGGATGGCCTATATTAGGGAATATAGGTGACAAATTTTGAGAGCACTCATCATCCACAGTTTGGTACCTACTAAATTTTGTCTTCACGCCATCATGTAGATATCTCGAACAAAAAGTCAAGCACTCATCGGCCAAAAACCCTTCTGCTATTGACGCTTCTGGAGCAGATCGATTACGTACAAAGGCCTTGTACTTACATAGATTCCTCTCAATGGGGTACATCCAACGAAGATGAGCCGGACCCCCAAGCTGAATTTCATCCACCAAATGAATAGGCAAATGTGGCATTATGTCAAAAATTGTTGGATGGAAAATCATTTCAAGCCCACATGTTATTTCAACAATTTCAGACTGCATTATTTCAAGATCTCTTCGCCTTATGATCTAACAACATATAGCTCTAAAGAAATTTCCCAACCTAATCAAGGCCAATGAAACATTCTTGGGCAACACATTTCTAACAGCAACCTGGAGCAAGTAATGCATTATAAAATGGGCGTCATGACTCTTGTACCCTGATATTTTCATCTATTTCACGTGCACGCGTTCTGAAATATTCGAAGCACACCCTTTTGGTAATTTAGCATTTTTCGTGACAGTACAAAACAAACTTTTCTATTTTGGTTCCATGTAAAAACAAGATTTAGCCAAACTTATAGTTCCATTATTATTTATTCTTGGTTGCAGCTCCTTTCGTATCCCCATTTCTTGTAAGTCATAGCGAGATTTTTCATGATCCTTTGATTTTCCATCTATTTCTAATAATGTCCCAAGCAAACTATCACATATCTTTTTCTCGATGTGCATCACATCAAGATTGTGCCTCAATTTGTTGTGCACCCAATATGGCAATTCAAAAAAAGAATGGATCTCTTTCTCCACGGACCTTTATCACTCCGAGGCCTTTTTTTAGCTCTCTTTCCAAAGATATTGTTGAATTCAAGCAGCTCTTCAAACACTTCTTCACCCGACAATGGAGCAGGTGCAGGTCTATGATCCTCCTTACCATCAAAAGACTTTTTATCTTGTCGGAATGGATGATCACGAGGCCAAAATCTTCGATGGCCCAAGTAACACATCTTATGACAATTTTTGAGATATTGAGAACATTTATCATAATTTCAAATGGGGCATGCCAATATCCCCTTAGTGCTCCATCCTGAAAGCATTGCTAATGCCGGAATGTCACTAACTGTCCACATTAAGGCAGCACGCATTCGGAAAGTTTGGTTGGTTTCAGCATCAAATGTGTCTATCCCAGTTTCTCATAGTTCCTTCAATTATTCAATTAATGGTCGTAGGTACACATCTATATCATTTCCTGGAGATGATGGACCTGGAATGATCATAGACAACATTATATACTCCGGCTTCATGCAAATCCACGGTAAAATATTTTATGTTGTCTTAAAATTGCCAAGTTGCTTCATTTTAATGTGACGACCCAAAGGGTCATCACTTATTTTATTAATCATTTCGAGCTTCCGAGGCCTTGAAAACCTCATTCCATGTTGCCTCGATTTACGTGCACAATCCGAGCATGTAGCCGGAAAGATTTTGTGATAGAAAATATGAATTCTATGGGAAATTTGGATAAAAATGATATTAATATTGATATGGTTGACTTCGGTCAACATTTTTGGTAAACGGATCCGGACTCGAGATTGGATGGTCCCGAGAGGTCCGTAGGAAAATATGGGACTTGGACATGCATCCGGAGTCGAATTCTGAGGCCTAGAGCCCAAGTTATGAATTTTTCTATGAAATTGTTTTTGATGTAATTGTTAAAGGAAATGAATTAATTGACGTTGGTATCGGGCTCGTATTTTGGTTCCGACGCCCGGTACAAGTCTTAAATATTATATATGTGATTTCTGTAAAGTTTGGTGCCATTCGGATGTCGTTTGAGATGTTTTGGACCTTGAGTCCCAAGTTTGAAAGTTTTGTAAACCAAAGGTATGGAAATCATGAAGTTGAGGCTTGATTTGATGAAAACGAGGTGATATTGGCGATGTGATCGCACGAACAAGTTCATAATGTGTTTTTGAGGTTGTGTACATGTTTGGTTTGGAGCCGGGGGGGCTCGGGTAAAGATTTGATAGGCCGTTGGATTAAATTCTGAAATGTTGCACCGCTGGTTTTTCACCCAGCTGTTGGCTTCGCAATTGCGAAGGGGGTAGTACAAGGCAGGGCTCGGAAATGCGAACCCTGATCGCAAATGCGAAGCCCCATTGACCCAGCCTTGTTCGCAAATGCGAACAATTGTTCGCATTTGCGAAGGTCCCCAGGGCCTGCCTATGTTCGCAAATGCGAACAAAAGTTCGCAAATGCGAACATTTCCTATACTGCCTTGGTTCGCAAATGCGAGCCATTGTTCGCAAATGCGAACACTGCCCTATACAGCCTATGTTCGCAAATGCGAACATTAGTTCGCAAATGCGAACACTCCCTTTGTCTGCCAGTGTTCGCAAATGCGAACAAATGTTCGCAAATGCGAACTTCCCAGCCCTTAGCTTATTTTTCAAACTCCAGAAATTGGTCGGGGTTCGCAATTGCGAACCCATGTTCGCAAATGCGAACACGGAGACCTGTAAAACACGATTTTAAGTTCATTTCTTCACTTTTTACAAAACAAAAACACCCATTTGCGATTCTTCACGGATTCCTTCTTCATCAAAACAATTGTAGGTCACTTTTTACTTAATTCTTTCAATTCCTAACATCATTAAACATGTTTTTCATTAGAAATCAAAGGTTTTCATGGTAGAATTCTTGTTTTTGTTAGAAAATAGGGTTTTTCATAAATTGGGGAATTGGACCTTGAATTGAGGTCCGATTTTGAAACAAATCATATACATGAACTCGTGGGGGGATGGGTAACCGGATTTTGGTCCTAACCCCGAGTTACGGCCATGTGGGCCCGGGGTTGAAATTCACTATTTCGGGCAGAATATTGTAAATGTTGTATTTGGTCTTAAGAATTAGTTTGTTGAGTAGTATTGATGATATTAAATCAATTGTGTATAGATACGATTGGATTGGAGCCAAATTTGAAAGAATAAGACATTTCCATGGATTGAATTGTTCATAAACATTCGAGGTAAGTGTTTGTTCTATCCTAGCTTGAGGGAATAGGATTATGTGTTATGTGTTATGTGATCATGTACGGTGTATGGGCTGTGGTGACGAGCATCCATACACTGGCGTCTAGTATGACCGTGAGTCATTGAAAAATGATTATTTTGAGATATATTACAGATGAATTGTTATTGTTTCCCCCTTGTCGGGACTTGTTGTGAAGATGATTATTGATTGCCCTTGTTGGGACAGTTTATGAATTACTGCTTCTTTCTTTGCCCTTAACTGTGATTGTTATTTGGGTGAGGAAGAGTGATAATGCACGAAGGGTGATGCCGTGCCATGTTTATTTATTTATGCACGAAGGTTAATGCTGTGCCATGTTTTATTGATTATGCACGAAGGATCATGTCGTGCCCTGTTATTGAACCATGTACGAAGAATCATGCCGTACTATGGATGTGAGGATGAGAGGAAAAGCACGAAGGGTGATGGCGTGTACTTTATTTGCTTATTTGGTGAGGATGAGAGTAAAAGCACGAAGGGTGATGCCGTGCAACTGCTTGCTATTCCTTGACTTGATATTACTTGTGTTTACATTATACTTTGTTTTTCCTTGTGAATTTATTAACTGTGGTTAATTGTTGAATTCTTTGAGATATTCCTTATTGTGTTAATACCTGGTTATTTCTTGTTATTCTGTGGTATACATATATATTGAATTGCACAGGTTTATGTGGGTGTCTGGTCCTAGGCTTGTCACTACTTCGCCGGGATAGGCCAGGCACTTACCAGCACATGGGGTCGGTTGTGCTGATACTACACTTCTGTGCGTTTTTGCACAGGTCCAGGTTACGATCAGGAGCAGCAGCAGCAGTAAATCGATTGCGTGGGAGTTGATCATATTTGAGACCGAGGTAGCTTGCGTCCGCCCGCAGGCCCGGCGTCTCTCTCTTTATTTATGTTATTAGCTGTAGTCTCTTTGTTCCGAGACAAACGGAATTATGTTAATTTTCCTTCAGACTTTTATGTGTAGTATTCCATAGTAGTTCGTGAGTTGGTGACTCCACGTCTTGGGTAGAGGATTTCAGTATGATTTTCACTTAATTAGTTATTTCTATTTCGATAAAGTATTCCGCAGTGTTAAAAACAGGATAGTATGAATAAAGTGGCTTGCCTAGCTACCACGAGTACGCGCCATCACGATCCCGATGTTGGGGGAAAATCCGGGTCGTGACAAGTTGGTATCAGAGCTCTAGGTTACATAGGTCTCACCACTCACGAACAAGCTTAGTAGAGTTTGAGAGGTAGGTACGGAGACGTTTGTACTTGTCCTCCAGAGTCTATTGAGTTAGGAAAGAGTCTCTCATTTGTTCTTTCTTGTCGTGTGACTTGTTCCTCAATTACTGATTGGATTTCTATTCTGTCCTTTCGCAGATGGTGAGGACACGCGCTTCTTCGTCCGCTGACCAGCAGCCCGAGCCCCAGGCAGCTCGCGTTAGGGGCAGGGGCCAAGGCCGTATCAGAGGCCGTGGTAGGGGTAGAGCTCAGCCCCAGGCAGCTACCCCAGAGGTGGAGCCTCATATTGAGATCGACGAGGAGGTTCCGGTTCTAGCAGCTCCAGTGGGCCCAGTTCAGGTCCCAGGAGAGGCTTTAATTACCCCAGATCTCCGGGATGCCTTGATCAGAATAGCGGGATTCATGGACAGCATTGCCAGAGCGGGTTTATTATCAGTTGCCCCAGCCACTTCTCAGGCTGGAGGAGGGGCCCAGACTCCAATTACTCATACCTCGGAGCCAGTAGCTCCTCAGCCTCAGGCACCAGGTGGTTCAGCCAGCTGTGGCCACTCAGTCAGGTACCACAGCTCATGCAGGTGATGGAGCGGCCATGACTTCTGATTCGTTATGGAGGCTTGATCGGTTCTCCAAGCTATTTACCGCTACATTCAGTGGAGCCGCATCAGAGGATCCTCAAGACTTCTTATTCAGTTGCCATGAGATTCTCAAGACTATGGGAATCGTGGAGGTAAACGGAGTTGATTTCTGTACCTTCAGACTTGCAAGGATCCGCCAAGACTTGGTGGAGAGATTATTGCTTGACTCGACCAGCAGGGTCCCCAGCTTTATCATGGGATCAGCTTTCGGAGCTATTTCTGGAGAAGTTTCTCCCTGCTACTCAGCGGGATGTACTTCGGAGGCAGTTTGAGCGCCTCCATCAGGGCACTATGACGGTCACACAGTATGAGACGAGATTTGTCGATTTGGCTCGTCATGCAGTAGTGATACTTCCCACGGAGCGGGAGAGGGTCCGCAGGTTTATAGATGGGCTTAGTCAGCCGATTAGACTCCAGATGGCTATGGGCGTGGGGAGTGACATATCATTTCAGGAGGCAGCCAATGCAGCACGCAGAGTTAAGATGGCTCTTGCTAGGGGAGGCGGTTATTCTTCAGATAAGAGGCCTCGTCATTCAGGCAGGTTTGGTGGTTCTTCCTCTGGTGGCAGAGAATCCTTTGATAGAGGCCAGTCCTCCGTGCCTTTTCATTCCACCCTTGAGGCTTCACATGGAGGACCAGGTGATCGTGGTGTTTGGGGGCATTATTCAGACCAGCCTACTATTAATGCTCAGCCTCTTCAGAGTGTTCGTGGAGGCCATTCAGGTCGTCAAGGCCAGCAGCCCTATCAGTCTAAGTGTTGCTACGGTTGTGGTGACCCAGGTCATTTTATTAGGTATTGCCCTCTAGCAGCGGGCAACTCTCAGCATCGAGGTCCTCGTCCTATGATTCAGGCCCCAGCTGACCCTCAGCCTGCCCAGCCAGCCAGAGGCGGGGGTAGAGATTATAGAGGTGGAGGTCGAGACCGTAGAGGTGGAGATCGTCCAGCCAGAGGTAGAGGTCAGCCAGTTGATGGCCGTCCTAGAGACGTAGCTCAGAGGGGAGGTGCAGATCCCCGATTCTATGCTTTACCAGCCAGGCCAGAGGCAGAGGCATCAGATGCCGTGATTACAGGTACTATTCTTGTGTGTGGTAGAGGTGCTTCGGTATTATTTGACCCTGGATCTACATATTCATATGTGTCTTCCTACTTCGCACCGTATTTGGCTGTGCCCAGCTATGCTCCGGATATTCCAGTTTATGTGGCTACACCAGTGGGTGACTCCATTGTAGTCGATCGGGTGCATCGTTCGTGCGTAGTTATATTTGGGGGTCTTGAGACCCGTGTTGATCCTGTTGCTTTTGGATATGGTAGATTTTGATGTCATATTGGGGATAGACTGGTTGTCCCCATATCATGCTATTCTTGATTGCCATGCTAAGATGGTGACCTTGGCCTTGCCAGAATCACCCCGATTAGAGTGGAAGGGTACCTCAAGCCACTCCGTTAGCACTGTTATTTCCTATGTTAAGGCTCGACGTATGGTCGAGAAGAGGTGTCTAGCTTATCTGGCTTATGTTCGTGATTCCAGTGCAGAGGTTCCTTCCATTGAGTCAGTCCCTATTGCACGGGAGTTCCCTGAGGTTTTTCCTTCAGACCTGCGCGGCATGCCACCCGACAGAGATATTGATTTCTGTATTGATCTGGCACCGGGCACTCAGCCCATCTGTATTCCACCCTATCGTATGGCCCCGCCGAAGCTAAAAGAGTTGAAAGATCAGTTGCAGGACCTTCTTGAGAAGGGCTTTATCAGGCCCAGTGTTTCCCCCCGGGGAGCACCTGTATTATTTGTAAAGAAGAAGGATGGCTCGATGCGGATGTGTATTGATTACCGGCAGTTAAACAAGGTGACTATCAAAAATAAATATCCACTTCCGCGAATTGATGATTTATTTGACCAGCTTCAGGGTGCCAAGGTATTTTCAAAGATAGACTTGAGGTCAGGCTACCATCAGCTGAAGATCAGGGCGGCTGACATTCCTAAGACAACCTTTCGCTCTAGATATGGGCATTATGAGTTCTTGGTCATGTCCTTCGGGTTGACCAATGCCCCAGCAGCATTCATGGAGTTGATGAATCGGGTATTCAGGCCTTACTTAGATCTGTTCATGATAGTCTTCATAGATGACATCCCGGTGTACTCCCGCAGCTAGGAAGAGCACGAGCAGCACCTCAGAGTGGTTCTTCAGACTCTGAAAGATAACCAGCTATATGCCAAATTTTCTAAATGTGAGTTCTGGCTGAGTTCAGTAGCATTTCTGGGTCACATTGTATCAGTGGAAGGTATTCAGGTAGACCCAAAGAAGATTGAGGCAGTCCAGAATTGGCCTCGACCAGCTTCAGTGACCGAGATCCGGAGTTTCTTGGGATTAGTAGGTTACTACCGCCGATTCGTAGAAGGATTTTCTTCTATTGCAACCCCACTGACCAGATTGACCCAGAAGGGTGTTCAATTTGAATGGTCTGATGAATGTGAGGCGAGCTTTCAAAAGCTCAAGACGACCTTGACCACAACACCGGTATTGGTTTTACCCACAGGTACGGGACCTTATACTGTTTATTGTGATGCTTCCCGTATTAGGCTTGGAGCGGTATTGATGCAGGATGGTAAGGTTATCGCTTATGCTTCGAGGCAATTAAAGATACATGAGAAGAATTATCCGGTTCATGATCTTGAGTTAGCAGCAGTGGTTCATGCCTTAAAGATCTGGAGGCATTATCTATATGGTGTGACATGTGAGGTGTACACCGATCACAAAAGCCTACGGTACTTGTTCAAACAGAAGGAGTTGAATCTACGACAGCGGGAGATGGTTAGAGTTGCTAAAAGACTATGATTTTACTATCTTATATCATCCAGGTAAGGCCAATGTGGTGGCCGATGCTTTGAGTAGAAAGTATGCCAGCATGGGTAGTCTTGCATACATTCCGGTCAGTCAGAGACCATTAGCTCTAGATGTTCAGGCCTTAGCCAACCGGTTCGTGAGATTAGACATTTCTGAGCCTAGCAGGGTGTTAGCCCGCACGGTCGCTCGTTCTTCTTTATTAGAGCGTATCCGTGAGAGGCAATTTGATGATCCTCATTTGCGTGAGTTGAGAGATACAATACCGAGGTAGCTTGCAGACGTCCGCAGGCCCGGCGTCTCTCTCTTTATTTATGTTATTAGCTGTAGTCTCTTTGTTCCGAGACAAACAGAATTATGTTATATTTCCTTCAGACTTTTATGTGTAGTATTCCATAGTAGTTCGTGAGTTGGTGACTCCACGTCTTGGGTAGAGGATTTCAGTATGATTTTTATCTTGTAATTAGTTATTTCTATTTCGATAAAGTATTCCGCATTTATTTAATTAAAATTGTGTTAAAAATAGGATAGTATGAATACAGTGGCTTGCCTAGCTACCACGAGTAGGCACCATCACGATCCCGATGTTGGGGGAAAATACGGGTCGTGACACGTCCGAAACGGGTTGAAACCATCACTTGAAAGACCCAATCTAACATTTCTAGCATCTCTAGAGAAGTCTGGATGCAAAGAATCAAAAGCCTTCCAAGCTTCCCCATCAGCAGGATGTCTTATGTTCCCATTATTAGGTCGTTCATTAGCATGCCATCTCATTGCAGCAGCCGTTTCAAGGACACATGAATATCCTCTGAAGCCTAGGCTTTAAAGGAAAGTACCTTAAAACTTTTGCAGGGATTTTAGAGCTTGCTTTACTCAAAGGACTACCACTCTTCCACCTTGACGACCCACAAATAGAGCAATTCTTGGCATTCGCATTTTCTTTCCAAAATAACATGCAATTATTAGGGCATGCATGTATTTTTTCGTAATGAAGACCCAACTCTGTTATCATGTTTCTAGCCTTGTTGAAAGATTCAGGTACTTGAGCAAAGGGAAATGCCTCTTTTATCAACTCTAACAAATCGGAGAAAGCCACATTGCTCAACCCATGCAAGGATTTAAGCAAGTACAATCGAATAGTGAAACTCAATTTACTAAAATTTTCACACCCCGGATATAACTCTTGTTTTCCTTCCTCCAACAATTTGAAAAACTTCTTTGCATCTTCAGATAGTCTTTCCCCAACTCCTTCTTCATCCCCTACCTCACCGTCTATATTTCTAAATGTATCATGTAGTAGTCCATCAATATCGTTACGCATGGTAGAACCTTCATCATTATTCCTTGCATGAGGTGTACTTCTCGAGGAAAATCCTTCCCCGTGGAAAACCCATTTGGTATAACCATCAACAAAACCATGAACAACCAAATGATCCTCAACCACATTTCTATAATACCAATAGCGATTCATGCACTTTTTGCAAAGGCATAATATTTCATTTCCTTGGGCGGCTCACTCAAATGCCTTATCAAGAAAATCATTCACTCCACGGATATACTCATCTGTTCATCTTAGGAGATTCATCCAACTTTTATTATCATTATCCATAGATACCTATACGATAAAATGGATGAATTAATAGTAATAAAGAACTAGCTAACAACAACAATGACAAACCTCGTAAATTCTACAAGTGGGGTTCTAGGGAGGGTAGTGTGTTCGTAAACCAATAGTATTAGATCAATTTTACAAAATATTCCGCAAAAATGGCCTAAAACCACCCCTGGAAATACACCCCTCCGTTTAATGTACAAGTTGTTTAATATAGAACTTAGCTATCTCATTTAAATAAACCAAAACACATTAATGTATCCGTCTGTACAATGGCCATTACAAGTGAATCTTCAATAAGTGTAAAGTGGAAAAAGGGAGAGATTATCAGAGTCGGAAACTCAAGATATTCACATACTTCAACCAAACGAGTTGGAAGCAGAAGAGTAGTTCAAATCTCTGCCGCATTTATGCTTTTCTTTTCTGTGTTAGGTGAGATATTCTCTACAAAGATCACAATCATATTATATTATAGCAGATCTTGATAATTGCCTAGATGTTTATTGTTTTGTAATGAATTTTGCTCCTAAGTCATTGAAGTTTTTTAACTATCGTATAGGAACTAATGGCTTCCCTCTCTTTGATGACAAACAGGAACTTCAAACCAATAGAACATGTGAAAATGACCATGGAATCAGGGAAAAGGGAGAAGGTAATCATGGAATCAGGGAAAAGGGAGAAGGATATCAGACGGTTAAACAACAATAACTCACAAAAATTCCCTTATGATCACTAACGTAACATGAGAAACAATACACAAGTTCTTGGAAATATATGACTGATTTTGAAAAGCAGCTTTGAAAATGTACATTCTAATACTATATGCTAATCAGAGAAGGTTTATATGTTTAGCATATAGTATTAGAAAAGCAAAAAAGGCAGCAGGGTTCTTGTCTTTTATGCAAAGGAAACCATTTTCATACTTTATAATTCTAATAAGAAAGAATATAATATCTTGCAGTATAAGTTCTGAATAGATGCCAAGTTTTACATATCGTTTGATATTCCAATTTGTAAAGATGCATTGCCATTGACATATTTCATGATAGATAAGCAGAAGCAGATTCCAATAGCTGAATGCTCTTTCAATTTTGTAGACCTAACAAGATTTTCAATTAACTTTAATATCATAATACGCCATAAAAGATTATCAGAATACTCAGTGATTCGTATCGAACATGCTAAGATAAAACAATTGATTCGAGCAGATTACTTTGAGCACCAACATGTCGTATATAGCCAAAGAAACACAAGCACCAGTCGAGTTGAGCATTTAAACTTGGACTGGTCCGTACTCGTATTATGAAACTGGAACCAATGAACATAGTCATTTAGACTTAAAACCAATCGACTTCAACTAACAGCGGTGAGACACCTTCAAGAGTTCATACCATCTCAAGGCTGAAAGCAAACGTTCATTTGACAACGACGAAATATGACTCAAACGAAGACTCGACGACATAATAACAGTTAGATCATATAAGCATAGAGGTCAACCTCTCAAATTCGACTCTCATTAACTGAACATAACTAAACGCATCACACATGGAGAAGAGATTTATCAGCAAGACATCCGATTATAGAACAAAACCATTCCGAACAAAATCTCATAGCTCAAGATGCTTTAAAACAGAGATGCAGAAGAGAAAAGAAATTGAACAATAAAAATTCCCCAGAAAAAGGAAGATTAAGAACTCTAAAGAGACTAAGCTAACCACAACCCATCGGGACGGAACCCCCAAACCAACTCATATGCATCAAAATTCATAAAATGACACAAGATTAAGCATAGAGAAAGAATACCTGATGCGTCGATGAGTGCATACGCTACGCAACAGCTTCAGGCACTAAACTCTAGAAATTTGAAGCTGTTCTTTGAGCTTTAGCAAAGAACAGGATAACATGATGTTACAAAGGACACGATATATTACAAAGGACATGAATTGAGAAATTTATATATGTATCTATCAAACGGTCTTCTTATGTAAGATGTTACGGAAGCATACCCTCCAGAAATGACTAAGCAAAATTGGAAATATATTTGTTATAGGCAGTGTTTTGCTCCTGGAAATAGCTGAACATGATGAACATGATGGACAATTTCAGCCGAGTTCACCCGAGAAGGAGCGCAGAATAGAAGCCCTAAAATCAGGCACACAATGACTCAAATCTCAAACCCAATTGCGAAGAGAGCTCTTGAATACCGAAACAGCTCTCTAATTCCATATATTCCCAAATAATTTCGCTGATTTGGTCTGATTTTAGAGCTATTTTTGGGAGTACTGTGGCGTAGGCAATCGCGCGCGAGGAAGACGATATTTTTAGAGGGTTTAGTATATTTCATATTTTATTAGGTATAAAACTAAAAAAAAAGAAAATAAGATGGTGGGCCCCGACAATATTTTAGCGGGTACTAAAAATTTGGGTGAAAAAAAAAGAGGGAATAAATAACCGTAACAATAGAGATACCCGTTCCCATAGATGGACTTATTGTTACGGTTATATAAAGTGTTGCCATATATGATTCTATAGGGACGGTTTTTGGGTCTATGGAAATGGTTCAATTAGTAAGTGTTCCGATAATACTACTAATTATTAGTAACGGTTACAACCGTAACCATAGACTACCTATAGCAACGGTTCCAGAACCGTAGCAATAAAAAGTGTTGCCATAGCTATAATTTCTAGTAGTGGATGAATATTCGAATAACGTACTAATCGTATAAACATATGTCCATGGACACGTTTAATAGATAACTATTTTGTTATTGGATGACATATTCATTGAATATTATGTCATATAAGTCCATTTGATTAATACGTAGAATATTGGGTTTACTTTGTATACTATAAGACTAAATATTATATACCACGACTATCAATTATGATTTCCATATACAAATACAATCGTAGTATCGATGTTAACATTCAAATGCCTACAGGTTAAGGTAAACATAGACCTATACGTGTAAACATAGACCAATAATATTCATAGCATGGTATAATTCTAGTTCATAGCACTCATAGAATAGAAATCGATATTCAATTGATAGTCATATATCCAGCGACTATATCGTTTAATACGATTGAAGGTCATAGTATATGCATAGGTAATAAATGTTTGTAACTATCATATGATACCTAAATATGTGTATTATGTATGTCGTAGGCTAACACTGTGATAGACCAATTATAATAGGGTCAATACGCCCTAGTATGAAACATTACAAGTAATCCAATTCATATTTAACCAAGATCGATTAGTTATGCATACGTTTAGATATGACCACAGTGGATACAAGATTTACCTCCAATCACTTCCTAAATAACAAGCACGATATGGACTTACGCTCGTAGAAATCATATTAAATGGTGGCCAAATCACATGATCGTATACATAATTACGATATAGATACATATGATTACATCGTGCCTAGGATTCCTTGAGATATGGATGTAGGCCATATCGGTTGATTGTTTTGTTGGGACCCCCAAAATTCTTTCATAGACGTTCATATAAGGAAATGCTGGTTGTCATTACCGATAAGCCAATGAGAGAGGAGACCGATGTATCGGAATGTATGGACTAGTCATTACTAAATATGAGTGATACCAGATCAGTCCCTGATTCGATGCGTATGACATTAGTATGAATGTATGACATTACTCCTAATCAAAATTTGATAGTATATGCATAGGTAATCATATTAGTAAACAGGCCTATACGGTTGCTATAGGCCGATGCGTATGGCCCTAGTATATGAATGAAATCATATTCATAGACGTCAATTACTAAATAACAACCACGATATATAAATGGAAGTTCATATGACTACAATCATATTAGTCCAATGGACTTATGTGGTTGTCATAGGCCGATGTGTCCTAATATGAAGGTATGACATTACTCCCAATTGTACGAGTGTCAAATAAGAGGTGGTTGTCCGTGAAATCCTTATATTAGTATGATGATTGCATACTAATATATCGTCCATGAATTATGGTTAACTTGTTTGTAACCGATCATGTATACGCCATGGTATTAGTCCTATTGTAGTAATATTCAGTTTGAATAGCTACATCATGTAGACTAATATGATTTCTAATATCGTATCCTAGAAATATGACTCAGCCGTAATTGTATTCAATACCCGTATTAGTTTCAATTGTAGGCCTTCTTACGTATGTCCTCGATAGGTATAACCAGTAGCACAATAGACGGCCTTTACACATTACAATACCGTTATTGTCCAATACGTACTTCAAGTCCAACGGACTAAGTGATTGGTTCTACAATATTTTATATTTCTAGGATACGACAATATATAACAGCCTAATACGTATAGATATTGTATGAAGGGTATAGCTCATATTATAGGTGATTTAGTACCATGTAGGCACTATTGGTACTGTATATGTACCAATATGTATACTAGTTGAATGGATCACAGTAGCATTCATATGACTATAGCCGACATGGTTATTCTATTAGAAGCCTATACTGTTATGTCTCAAATAACCTATGTATTCGCTTATGTTGGGGCAGTGTCCATACGATTATACCGACTATGGTTGCCATCGGTTAATAGTCATTATGGTTGTTATTTCCTACGTAGACAATCGTAGGAGGACTAATGACTCATAGGGACATTCAAACATTTCAATTGTAGTCCATACTAATTAGCATGCCTCTGTTCTGATTGGTATAGTCTAGCAGGCCTGTGCTTGTTTCCTGCATGCTTATCCTTACTCACTAGCATATATTCAGGATCCTCTTAGCTACTAAATGGCCCTGAACATGTTCTAATAATTGACTCTATCAATTTTAACATGTTCTAATAATTGACTCTATCAATTTAACGTTGTTCAGACCCTGACCCCTTTTGTTTGAAACATGCTTGATTATTACTTCTGTTAGAGTAAGATGAGAGTAATTGAAGTAAATGGATATTTAAGCTCAACCCTAATTGGAATCGTAGTCCACAGTGCTCTAATAATGTAGTCTAAATTCAAACGTATGACATTCATATACTAGGACGCATGGCAAACAATTGGGATGCCTTTGATCACGCAATGGCCGATGTAAACTCACTATCTTATCAATTATTATAACGTTTAGTAACATGCCTAGTGTTAGTCCAATGGACTTCAGGGACATTTTTAATTAGCTCACGAGACTTGAATATAAGGAAATGCTGGTTGGCCCAATGAACATATGTTCTATCACGACCCTAGTTCACCAATCGTGAACATGTCGTGATGGCACCCAGTCCCCACGACTAGGTAAGCCTAACACGTTGCGGAATATACAAGCTATAATCACTTAAATAAGAAACAGCGGAAAAATAACATAAAAAGATATGTAATCCGTGCCGCTTGGCACATACATCCTTCAACACACTGTGTAAACACTACCAAGATCCGGAATCTCACGGTAACACAGACTAAAAGAGGATATACAACTGTGGCTCTATGTGTAAAGAGTATCTAACAACGAAATGAAGGAAAAATGTCAACTAATACTATCAGAATAGAAGGAAAAGCCTCCGGATCCGCGGACGTAGCAGATCATACCTCGAGGTCTCCCTGAAAGCTGCGGAATCACCTAATACGAGCCTGCTCTGATGTACCTGGATCTGCACAACAAAAGTGTGCAGAAGAGTAGCATGAGTACACCACGGCGGTACTCAGTAAGTGCCAAGCTTAACCTCGATGGAATAGTGACGAGGAAGGTCAGGGCCCTACTGAGAAACAATAATATAATGATGATAATAATAATAAGCAGGTTAAATGATAATAATTTCCGAAATATCAACAATAAGATGATTTCCGCAACCGTCTACAATTAAGCTAACAACAAATAACCAACTCAATAAAACAAGTCCAGGACCTGTGGGAATCGAACCCACTGTCCCATTGACAGTACCTCTGGGTCTCCGTGAATCGAACCCGCAGCCCATGTCTCAATAAATAATCAATAACTCAGGATCTTCGGGAATCGAACCCGCAGTCCCTACCAATAACTCAGGATCTCGGGAATCGAACACGCAGTCCCTACCAATAACTCAGGATCTCAGGAATCGAACCCGCAGTCCCTACCAATAACACTCCGGATCTCTGGGAATCGAACCCACAGCCCTGGGTCTCCGGGAATTGAACCCGCAGTCCACAAGCACAGCAAATAAAGGAATACATAGAGAGAATAAATTATGCTTAACTATAACTTCACCGAAAAATATTGCCAATAATTATCAAGAAGTTCAAATAAGACAATTAGGCAACTAAACAGTTAAGTACTACCTAATCATGCTTTTCTAACTACTACCGGGTAAAATATCAAATTAACAGCTAAAGACAGGAATATCACTCATCGAACATTTTAAATAAAGTATGTGTTCAACAACCAGCGCATGTACACGACCGTCACCTCACGTAAAAGGCATTTAAACTATCACATAATATCCTAGGGGTGAAAATTCCCCCACACGAGGTTAGACAAGCCACTTACCTCGACTCCGGTACAAAACCGCTAAGAAATAACTCTCTTGCCGTGAATGTCGGCCTCCACAGGTGTAGTATCTGATAAAAATCAATAGAATCACATCAAAATAGGCCAATTGGGCATTACCCAATCAAAGTAACTCGAAATACACCAAATTCCACAAGTTGTCAAAACCCGAATTTCAGTACGCTTATCGAAAAATCACGAAAATCATATATTCGGGTTCCTTATCTTAATACGAGTCCGTGCATATAAAATTTATCAAAATCGGACTCCGTTTGCCCATTCAAATCAAAGGTTTTCTAAAATTTAGGCCTAGGGCTCAAACCCACATTAAATCTTCCATTTTTCAGTGAAATAATCACGGATTTCATGATAAACCAACGAATTAAGGTCAAGAAACTTACCCCCGATGATTTACCGATGATATCCCAGCGTTTCCCCTTCAATTCCCTCTCTTGGAGCTCAACAATGGCGGTTTTGGTGTGTTAGGCCGCGACCGAAATGTTCTGGACTTAAAGTCACTGCCAGGCCATTGTTTACTCTACGCGATCGCAGCACTGGGCTTGCAATCGCGATGCACAAAATATGGGCGGCCTAATTTTTCCTCTACACGATCGCGTGATCCTGGACGCGTTCGCAGTGAACAACTCAGCGACCCTACGCGATCGCAATGACACGAACGCGATCGCGAAGAACAAACTCGTCCGGCTCCCAGATTAACCTACGCGATCGCGACACGCGCCACGCGATCGCACTGCTTCCGACCAAATACCCTACGCGATCGCATACACTCTCACGCGATCGCAATGCTTCAACCTCCAGACTTACGCGATCGCACGCTTTACTTCGCGATCGCAGAGCTCAGGATTTCTCCCTTACACGATCGCATGGCCATCTCCGCGATCGCGGAGAGCAAAATTTCTCTGCAATTATTGCAGCAGAACAGCAGTGCCTTTTGGCACAAATTGGTCCGTTTGGACCTCCGAATTCATCCCGAGGCTCCCGGGACCCCAACGAAAACCACCAACATACTCCAAAATACGATACGAACTCATTCCAATCATAAAAACATGTCTAACAACATCAAAACCCATAATTCACATTTAATTCAAGCCTAACTTTCTTAAAACTTTCCGAATTGCACATTCGATCAAAAACCCGACCAAACGACGTCCGAATGACCTGAAAATTTGCGGACATATCCAAAATCACATAACGAAGCTACAGAAATTGTCGGAATTCCATTCCGACCCCCGGATGAAAATCTCATCTATCATTCGGATTCGCCAAAATTTCAAACTTCGGCATTTCAAGCCTAATTGAGCTACGGGCCTCCAAAATACATTCCGGACGCGCTCCCAACCCCGAAATCACCTAACGGAGCTGATGGAACCATCGGATTTCCGTTCCGAGATCGTCTTAACACTGTTCCGGTTACGGACCATTTTCAAACCTTAAAGCTCTCATTTAGGGACTAAGTGTCCCAAAATGCTCCAAATTTCAGAACCGACTCTCCCGGCAAACCACAATAGCAGAAATGAACTTAGGGGAACAGTTAAATTGGGGATTGGGGCTTAATTTTTCTAAAACGACCAGCCGGGTCGTTACATCTTCCCACACTTAAAAGATTCGTTCGTCCTCGAACGAGCATAGAAAACATACCTGGAGAAGTGAAAAGATGAGGGTACTGGCTGCGCATATCCTGCTCAGTCTCCCAAGTCGCCTCCTCGACCGGCTGGCCCCGCCACTGAACCTTTACCGAAGCGATGTTCTTTGACCTTAGCTTTCTGACCTGCCTGTCTAGAATGGCTACCGGCTCCTCAACATAAGACAGATCCTTGTCTAGCCGAACAGAAGTAAAATCCAACACATGCGACGGGTCACCATGGTATCTCCGGAGCATGGAGACATGAAATACGGGATGAACTCCGGCTAGACTGGGAGGTAAGGCCAACTCATAAGCAACTTCCCCAACACGCTTCAAAATCTCAAAAGGGCCAATAAACCTAGGACTCAGCTTTCCTTTCTTCCCAAACCTCATAACGCCCTTCATGGGCGAGACTCGAAGTAGAACCCGCTCGCCAACCATAAAAGCCACATCGCGAACCTTCTTGTCCGCATAACTCTTCTCTCTAGACTGGGCCGCATGAAGTCTGTCCTGAATCACCTTGACCTTGTCCATAGCATCCTGAACCATATCAGTACCTAGCAACCTGGCCTCGCCCGGCTCAAACCAACCCACGGGAGACCTGCACCTCCTACCATATAGGGCCTCACACGGTGCCATCTGAATACTAGACTGGTAGCTATTGTTATAAGCAAACTCCGCCGGCGGCAAGAAGTGATCCCATGAACCTCCAAACTCAATCACGCACGCACGGAGCATATCCTCCAAAATCTGAATAGTGCGCTTGGACTGACCATCAGTCTGGGGGTGAAATGCTGTGCTCAGCTCCACCTGAGTACCTAACTCCTGCTGCATGGCTCTCCAAAACTGTGAAGTAAACTGAGTGCCTCTGTCTGAAATGATGGAAACTGGAATACCATGCAACCGAACTATCTCCCCGATATAGATCTCCGCCAACCACTCCGATGAGTGAGTAGTGCACACAGGTATGAAATGGGCGGACTTGGTCAGCCGATCCACAATAACCCAAATGGAATCAAACCTCCTAACAGTCCGTGGAAGTCCAGATACAAAGTCCATGGTAATGCGCTCCCATTTCCACTCTGGAATCTCAATCTGCTGCATCAATCCACCCGGACGTTGATGCTCATACTTCACCTGCTGGCAGTTGAGGCATCTAGAAACATAATCAACTATATCCCTCTTCATCCGCCTCCACCAGTAATGCTGTTTCAAGTCCTGATACATCTTCGCGGCTCCCGGATGGATGGAATACCGCGAGCTATGGGCCTCTGCTAGAATCAGCTCTCGAAGGTCATCTACATTGGGCATACAGATACGCCCCTGCATCCTCATGACTCCACCATCCCCGATGGTAACATCTCGAGCATCACCACGCCGAACTCTATCCCGAAGGACAAGCAAATGAGGGTCGTCGAACTGACGCTCCCTGATGCGGTCAAATAGAGAAGACCGAGAAACCACACAAGCTAGAACCCGGCTGGGCTCCAAAAGATCCAGTCTAACAAACTGCCTGGCTAAAGCCTGAACATCCATCGCCATAGGCCTCTTCGAAGCCGGTAGATATGCCAAACTCCCCAAACTCTTCGCCCGGCGACTCAAGGCATCGGAAACTACATTGGCCTTGCTTGGAAGATAGAGAATAGTAATATCATAGTCCTTCAACAGCTCCAACCTTCTCCTCTGACGCATGTTCAGGTCCTTCTGCTTAAGCAAGTGCTGCAAGCTCCGGTGATCAGTGTAGATCTCACAAGGAACCCCATATAAGTAATGACGCGAAATCTTTAAGGTGTGAACAATGGCAGCTAGCTCCAAATCATGAACAGGGTAATTCTTCTCATGCACCTTCAGCTGTCTCGACGCGTAGGCAATCACCCTACCGCACCGAGTCCAACTCGTGAGGCATCACAATATACAGTATAGGACCCCGAACCTATAGGCAACATCAATATAGGGGCCGAAGTTAAAGCCGTCTCGAGCTTCTGAAAGCTCGCCTCACACTCGTCTGTCCACTGGAAAGGGGCACCCTTTTGGGTCAATCTGGTCATAGGTGTTGCAATCGAAGAGAACCCCTCTATGAAACGACGGTAATAACCCGCCAAACCAAGGAAACTGCGAATCTCAGTAGCGGAGGAGGGTCTGGGCCAACTCTGCACGGCCTCCACCTTCCTCGGATCTACTGGAATACCATCACTCGACACCACGTGGCCCAAAAATGCCACTGAACTCAACCAGAATTCACATTTAGAGAACTTGGCATAAAGCTGCTTCTCCCTCAGAATCTGAAGCACTATCCTCAAATGCTACTCGTGCTCTTCCCGGCTCCGGGAATATACTAGAATATCATCAATGAAGACAATCACGAACGAGTCCGGATAAGGCCTGAACACACTGTGCATCAAATGCATAAAGGCTGCTGGGGCATTAGTCAGCCCAAAAGACATCACGAGGAACTCATAGTGACCATACCGGGTCCTGAAGGCAGTCTTCGGGATATCCGGCTCCCGAATCTTCAACTGGTGATACCCAGAGCGCAAATCAATCTTAGAAAACACCTGTGCGCCCTGTAGCTGGTCAACTAAGTCATTAATGCGAGGCAAAGGATACCGGTTCTTCACTGTAACCTTGTTCAACCGACGATAGTCAATACACATACGCATAGAACCGTCCTTTTTCTTCACAAACAACACAGGAGCACACCAAGGCGAAACACTGGGTCGAATGAAACCCTTACCTAACAACTACTATAACTAATCCTTCAACTTCTTCAACACAGGAGGAGCCATACGGTACGGTGGAATAGAAATGGGCCGAGTGCCCGCAACAAATCAATAGCAAAATCAATATCTCTGTCGGGCGGCATGCCCGGGAGATCAGCTGGAAATACATCAGCAAAGTCACGTACCACAAGAATAGAATCAATAGAGGGAGTGTCAATACTGACATCCCGCACATAGGCTAGATAAACCGCACACCCCTTCTCAACCATACGCTGAGCTCTGAGAAAGGAAATAACACGGCTAGGGGTATGATCTAGGGTACCACTCCACTCAATACGTGGAATGCCTGGCATAGCCAGCGTCACGGTCTTGGCGTGACAATCAATAATAGCATAATGGGGCGACAACCAGTCCATGCCTAGAATAATATCAAAATCGACCATCCCGAGCAATAATAGATCCGCTCTGGTCTCAAAATCACAAATGGTAACCAAACACGACCGATATACGGTCCACAGCCAAAGAATCACCCACCGGAGTGGAAACATAAATGGGGGCACTCAAAGAGTCCCGAGGAACACCCAGATGAGAAGCAAAGTAAGAAGACACATATGAAAAAGTGGAACCAGTGTCGAATAGAACCGATGCCTCCTTGTGAC
The DNA here is from genome assembly GCA_032618575.1 of Nicotiana noctiflora. Lineage (NCBI taxonomy): Eukaryota > Viridiplantae > Streptophyta > Magnoliopsida > Solanales > Solanaceae > Nicotiana > Nicotiana noctiflora. The sequence goes on from JASVEL010008517.1 coordinate 66,773, forward strand.
AAACTAGAATAATACCTGTGATAACAGAGTTAGATGCAACAGCCGCAGCGCGATCAGGAATAGCATAAAATCTGGCCTAACCCCTCTCTCGAGGACGGCCTCTAGTACCCTGATCCCCGCCCCCTGGCTGGCTGGGCAGGTAGAGTGGCAGCTGGAGCCGGAATGATGGCCTGCTGACCCTGAGAACCACGCTGATGCTGCGAAGACTGAGGAGGTGCTCCCCTCCTACACCTGGGGCACTCTTTAACTAGATGGCGAGTATCCCCGCACCCAAAGCAAGCTCTAGGAGGACACGGTGACCATGACTGCCCGGCCTCACCCCCACTAGTCTGACCCCTGGAAGGACCCCGCGCAGGAAGTGCACTGGAAACTGGGGGAGCATAATAAGGCTCCTGATGTGTTGGAAGAGCTAGAGTACTACCGGCTGCTGGCAATGCTGAGTAAACTGGCCGACCGGAATAACCCCTGCCAAAACGACCGGCTGCTGAAGTGCGGGCACCAGAGAAATGGCTCGACTCACGAGACCTCTTGGCCTCTCTATCTCCCCGCTCTCTAGGGAGCATACTCTCGATCCTCCTGGCAATGCTAACTGCCTGCCGATAAGATATATCTGTCTCCAACTCTCTGGCCATGCTGGATCGGATAGGCGGAATCAGGCCCTCAATAAATCTCCGCACTCTCTCCCGAACCGTGGCTACCAAAGCCGGTGCATGCTTGGCTAGACGGGTGAAACTGATAGCATACTCCGATACTGACATGGAGCCCTGTCGCAACCGCTCAAACTCCGAGCGCCAAGAATCCCTAAGGCTCTGAGGAACAAACTCTCTCAAAAATAGATCCGAAAACTGCGCCCAGGTCAATGAAGCAGACTCCTCTGGACTATTCAACTTATACGTGCGCCACCAATCATAAGCGGCCCCACGAAACTGAAAAATAGTGAAGGAAACCCAGCTGGTCTCCACAATCCCCATAGTATGAAGAATACGATGACACTCCTCCAAAAAACCGAATGCATCATTGTAGCCAAACCACTGAACACTAGAGGATCATATTTCTTGAACCTCTCCAATCTACGCCGCTCGTCCTCGGAGGCAGCTGGCCAACCTCCGGGTTGTGCTGGGGCGGCAGGAGGCATAACAAAAATCTCTGGAACCTGTCCCACTGGCACTCGCTGCTCAGGTGTAGCGGCTGCAGGAGTCTGGGCCCCTCCCCCGGCCTGAGATGTAGATGGAGTGAGAGGAAGCAACCCTGCCTGAGCTAAAGTGGTATACATACTCATGAACTGGGCCAGGGTCTCCTGTAGTGCTGGAGTAGTAGCAGCTGTAGTCGGTGTACCAGGTGCCCGCGCTCCCACCTGGTCTACCTGTGGCACCTCAGCGGCAGCGCGCGCGGGTGTTGTGGCTGCACCTCGGGCGCGTCCTCGTCCTCTACCTCGGCCCCGGCCTCTGACGGCGGCAACAGTGGGCGCGGGTACCTGATCGTCGCGAGTAGCTCGTGTCCTCACCATCTGTGAGAGAATAGAAATCAATAATTTAGATTTTGATGTCAAAAATGTCGCACGACAATGAATCCAAAAGAAATGAAGAGTTTCCTAAACAGTTACATAGCCCCTCCTAGATAAATACAGACGTCTCCGTATCGATCAGCGAGACTCTAAGTAACCGGTCTGTGTCCCGGGACTCCTATGAACCTAGAGCTCTGATACCAACTTGTCACGACCCTAGTTCACCAATCGTGAACATGTCGTGATGGCAGCCAGTCCCCATGACTAGGTAAGCCTAACACGTTGCGGAATATACAAGCTATAATCACTTAAATAAGAAACAGCGGAAAAATAGCATAAAAAGATATGTAATCCGTGCCGCTTGGCACATACATCCTTCAACACACTGTGTAAACACTACCAAGATCCGGAATCTCACGGTAGCACAGACTAAAAGAGGATATACAATTGTGGCTCTATGTGTAAAGAGTATCTAACAACGAAATGAAGGAAAAATGTCAACTAATACTATCAGAATAGAAGGAAAAGCCTCCGGATCCGCGGACATAGTATATCATACCTCGAGGTCTCCCTGAAAGCTGCGGAATCACCTAATACGAGCCTGCTCTGATGTACCTAGATCTGCACAACAAAGTGTGCAGAAGAGTAGCATGAGTACACCACGGCGGTACTTAGTAAGTGCCAAGCCTAACCTCGATGGAGTAGTGACGAGAAAGGTCAGGGCCATACTGAGAGAAAACAATTTCAAAATGATAATAACAATAATAATAAGCAGTTTAACTAATAATAATTCCAAAATAACAACAATAAAGTGATTATTACAACCGTCTACAATTAAGCTAACAGCAAATAACCAACTCAATAAAACAAGCCCAGGACCTATGGGAATCGAACCCACAGTCCCATTGACAGTACCTCCGGGTCTCCGGGAATCGAACCCGCAGCCCATGTCTCAATAAATAATCAATAACTCAGGATCTCCGGGAATCGAACCCGCAGTCCCTACCAATAACTCAGGATCTCGGGAATCGAACCCGCAGTCCCTACCAATAACTCAGGATCTCGGGAATCGAACCCGCAGTCTCTACCAATAACTCAGGATCTCGGGAATCGAACCCATAGTCCTTACCAATAACTCAGGATCTCGGGAATCGAACCCGCAGTCCCTACCAATAACTCAGGATCTCGGGAATCAAACCCGCAGTCCCTACCAATAACTCAGGATCTCTGGAATCGAACCCGCAGTCCCTACCAATAACACTTCGGGTCTCTGGGAATCGAACCCACAGCGCTGGGTCTCCGGGAATTGAACCAGCAGTCCACAAGCACAACAAATAAAGGAATACACAGAGAGAATAAATTATGCTTAACTACAACTTCACCGAAAAATAGTGCCAATAATTATCAAGAAGTTCAATTAAGACAATTAGGCAACTAAACAGTTAAGTACTACCTAATCATGCTTTTCTAACTACTACCGGGTAAAATATCAAATTAACAGCTAAAGACAGGAATATCACTCATCGAACATTTTAAATAAAGTATGTGTTCAACAACCAACGCATGTACACGCCCGTCACCTCGCGTACAAGTCATTTAAACTATCACATAATATCCTAGGGGTGAAAATTCCCCCACACGATGTTAGACAAGCCACTTACCTCGACTCCGGTACAAAACCGCTAAGAAATAACTCTCTTGTCGTGAATGTCTGCCTCCACAGGTGCAGTATCTGATAAAAATGAATAGAATCACATCAAAATAGGCCAATTGGGCATTACCCAATCAAAGTAACTCGAAATACACCAAATTCCACAAGTTGTCAAAACCCGAATTTCGGTATGCTTATCGAAATATCACGAAAATTATATATTCGGGTTCCTTATCTCAATACGAGTCCGTGCATATAAAATTTATCAAAATCGGACTCCGTTTGCCCATTCAAATCAAAGGTTTTCTAAAATTTTGGCCTAGGGCTCAAACCCACCTTTAATCTTCCATTTTCAGTGAAATAATCACGGATTTCATGATAAACCAACGAATTAAGGTCAAGAAACTTACCTCCGATGATTTCCCGATGATATCCCAGCGTTTCCCCTTCAATTCCCTCTCTTGGAGCTCAACAATGGCGGTTTGGTGTGTTAGGCCGCGACTGAAATGTTCTGGACTTAAAGTCACTGCCAGGCCATTTTACTCTACGCGATCGCAGCACCGGGCTTGCGATCGCGATGCACAAAATATGGGCGGCCTAATTTTTCCTCTACGCGATCGCGTGACCCTGGACGCGATCGCAGTGAACAACTCAGCGACCCTCCGCGATCGCAATGACACGAACACGATCGCGAAGAACAAACTCGTCCGGCTCCCAGATTAACCTACGCGATCGCGACACGCGCCACGCGATCGCACTGCTTCCGACCAAATACCCTACGCGATCGCATACACTCTCACGCGATCGCAATGCTTCAACCTCCAGACTTACGCGATCGCACACTTTACTTCGCGATCGCTGAGCTCAGGATTTCTCCCTTAAACGATCGCATGGCCATCTCGGCGATCGCGGAGAGCAAAATTTCTCTGCAATTATTGCAGCAGAACAGCAGTGCCTTTTGGCACAAATTGGTCCGTTTGGACCCCCGAATTCATCCCGAGGCTCCCGGGACCCCAACAAAAACCACCAACATACTCCAAAATACGATACGAACTCATTGCAATCATAAAAACATGTCTAACAACATCAAAACCCATAATTCACATTTAATTCAAGCCTAACTTTCTTAAAACTTTCCGAATTGCACATTCGATCAAAAACCCGACCAAACGACGTCCGAATGACCTGAAAATTTGCGGACATATCCAAAATCACATAACGAAGCTACAGAAGTTGTCGGAATTCCATTCCGACCCCCGGATCAAAATCTCACCTATCGTTCGGATTCGCCAAAATTTCAAACTTCGGCATTTCAAGCCTAATTGAGCTACGGGCCTCCAAAATACATTCTGGATGTGCTCCCAACCCCGAAACCACCTAACGGAGCTGATGGAACCATCGGATATCCGTTCCGAGATCGTCTTAACACTGTTCCGGTTACGGACCATTTTCAAACCTTAAAGCTCTCATTTAGGGACTAAGTGTCCCAAAATGCTCCAAATTTCAGAACCGACTCTCCCGGCAAACCACAATAGCAGAAATGAACTTAGGGGAACAGTTAAATCATATTCATAGATGGTTAATTACAAAATAACAACCACGATATATAGACAAAAGTTCATATTACTACAATCATATTAGTCCAATGGACTTATGTGGTTGTCGTAGGCCGATGCCTAGTGTATGTCAATATAGGTAATCATACTTCAGTTTGTACCATCTCAATAAGGCCCTAGGATTCTATAACAAAGATTTCCAAATAGATGACTATTATAGTTATAGGTAATTCATATGCATAGAAGTGGCTAGATAAGGATGGACCATAGTTGATAGTATATGCATAGGTAATCATGAAGTAACAATGTTTAATTGGGTCAATGAGGTACTTCATACGGTTGATACGTATGATTAGACAAATTGATACGTGCAGGTGTATGTCTTAATACACCTGCACGTATTAAGACATACTTCATTCACAGACCTAAGATATACCCTAGCATACCATTTCCCATTGATGGAGAAATCCTAATTGACCCAATACTGGTTATCATGACTACAATCATACGTTCATAATATCTGGAGACCCGAGTTGACTTATTACTATTGAGCATGGTGGACTTTGATGTGATTTTGGGTATGGACTGGCTATCTCCGTACCAGGGGCGAAGCCACCTTTAACAAAGGGTGGTCAACTAACCACCCTTCACCGAAGTATTACAAAAATTTATACTGTATATATAAGTAAAATATTAATTTTAGATGTATAAAATGTATATTGAACACCCTTTGTCGAGAACTTTTTTTAGTTCTTTCAAATTTGAACACCCTTGGAAATATTTCTGGCTTCGCCACTGCTCCGTACCATGCTATTCTGGACTGTATGACATTCATATACGATTGGGGTATAAACGATACGGTTGTAGAAATAGGACCTACGTCCAATTTATTCTGATATTCCCAAATCATATAGTATATAGACGCATTGTTTCTTGCCAATAGTATAACTACTGGCAATATTTTGTGTACTAAAAGTGAGATGTAGGAGTGGACTAAAGGGGTTTGTAAGAATATGCATGATATATAATGAACGTGTTTATATAACTACAATGGAGATGTGTAGAATAGGTAATAATATGCATAGGTAATCCCCATGACCGTCATAGGACATTGTATGGCATTAATGTCAAAGGCCTATATACATCGTATGACTACAACCGTATTCTCTTTTGCTCTCTAGCTTGTTATATATAATACGAGCTCAAAATACGGTCAGGTGGGACTAGTCTATTAAATAGTAAATAGGACAATTTGCTTTGTGACCGTATATGAATATCCATTTGAAATAATATTCTATCATTAGTCCAATGCATATTACTAGAATCCTAGTATCAATTATCTATACAATATAGTCATACTAGTATAATAGTAATTGTCCTAAGTGTTTAACCAAAATATTGAACTTCGATTAATACTAGAAAATGATAGAAAAATCGGGTTACTGATAATCAAGAGACCGAAAAAATATAATAGGCTTTCGATAATCAGAATAAGCAGTAGAAAAGATTGTATTTTAGTGATTGATGTGTCTACAATGGGTTAACTTCCTCATTTTATAGCTAACTCTAGATGGAGGGATAAAACGTAAGACTTTATGAGCAATAAATGACATTAAATAGGTTGTTACACAATCAGTTTCAATAAATGCTGATCCTCTAACGTATAGGGTATTTAATGATTGAATTTAGACTCCTTCTACATTCAGATCCATGCTCCAAACGTGTTTTGACCCGTTGCTTCTGGATGTTTTGAATAGATACGGTGCTCGTATCTATTTCCTTTGTCTTCTGAAATCACGTTTTAACCCGCTTCAAATAGGCACGGGTTTTGCAATCGTATTGCGTCCCGTATCTATTTCATCCTATTGTGCATATTCCACGTGTCCTGCCAGTGGAAGTGAAATAGGCTGGATTCGATGTCCCGCCTCCAGGCTGGAAATTGCAATGTCTTGCCACGTCATAAAAAATTTTCCCCAATACAGTTAGTCCCCCCACTTTCCATTTGTTTATCATTTAAATATATGGGAAGTGGATGCTTAAAAAAGGGAATTTTTGTCACAATAAATGCTATGTCAATGTTGACGCTTCAGTTGTCTCTTCCATTTAATGCACCATATACATGTTACTTCTTTACTAGTTCTGTGAATTTGCAGCCTTTTCTTTACTTTACTCTCGAAGTGATGATTACCTTTATTATAGGCATTTCATCATTACTTTTCTTGGTTTACCGATCACTTTTCGTATATTCTTGTGATTTCTTCCTCTTTATCCCTTTTTACTGAGTAATTCTTTACTTCTACCCTTCTTTTGTAAGAACGTGTTGAGCCATGGTATCTTCTAATCCTAGAAAAGTTCCATTCTTTGACCAATTCCCTAATGTCCCTGCGTGACATAAAAGGAGTGGAACTGGTGCCTCCTGTGGTATGAAATCAATACGGGGCGGCACATCTGATTCTGCTATCCCTTCTAATATTTCTTCCAAGGGATCTTCATCTAAAAAACCTTCTTCCAAGGGAAAAGATTCTGCGGAACCTCTTCCTGAACCGATGGTGGACGAAATTGTACCATCGGATTTGTCTATTTATCATGATAAGGTGGTTCTTTGTGAGCAAATGCTCAAGTTGGATAAGGTTGATAATTAGCCCTCCATAATTACTGAACCAAAGATTCCTTTAATTCGGGAGGATTGTCATTGGAAAGCTATTATCCCCATAGTTATTCCCAGCCCTAACCAGAGTATTTCTTCTTACAACCATGGTTTTTCTTGTGTTTATACTTATCCCTTTACTCTGGGATTTTCTCCTGCTATTGACCCAGTGATTCTTGAATTTTGTCGCTTCTTCAAAATCTGTCTAGCCCAAGTTGGTCCTCTCGTTTGGAGAGAAATAGCATGCTTATGATTTATTTCAACTAAGGCAGGTGTAAATTTTACCTTTCCTCACTTGATTCACCTTTACCACCACAAACGTTTCTGCAATGGAGTCTTTACATTGTCTGCTAGAGGAAAGAGGGTTTTGATAAACCCTGAAGATGTTAATAACCGTGGTTGGTATGTACGGTTCGTAAGTGTTCCAATAGTTGATCTGGTTGGTGAATCCAACATGTCTTTTCCGGAGAGGTGGAACATGACTCGTAAGTGTTTTCTAATTTTTACCGTGTCTAGTTTTTGACATTTCATTCTTCTGTTATTAAAGCACTTTTGGTTTCGCTTTTTGGAATAGCTATCATGGGAGATGTAGAGCTCGTCCCTTATGTATTGGGGAAAATTTTTTATGACGTGGCAAGACATTGCATTTTCCACCCTATATGCGGGACATCGAATCCATCCTATTTCACTCCCACTGGCAGGACACGTGGAGTATGCACAATAGGATGAAATAGATACGAGACGCAATACGATTGCAAAACCCGTGCCTATTTGAAGCGGGTTAAAACGTGATTTCAGAAGACAAAGGAAATAGATACGAGCACCGTATCTATTCAAAACATCCAGAAGCAACGGGTCAAAACACGCTTGGAGCATGGATCTGAACGGAGAAAGGAGTCTAAATTCAATCATTAAATACCCTATACGTTAGAGGATCAGCATTTATTGAAAATGATTGTGTAACAACCTATTTAATGTCATTTATTGCTCATAAAGCCTTACGTTTTATTCCTCCATCTAGAGTTAGCTATAAAAGGAGGAAGTTAAACCCATTGTAGACACATCAATCACTGAAATACAATCTTTCTTACTGCTTATTCTGATTATTGAAAGCCTATTACATTTTCTTGGTCTCTTGATTATCAGTAACCCGATTTTTTCTATTATTTTCTAGTTTTAATCGAAGTTCAATATTTTGTTTAAACAAATTGGTTCCGTTACCGGGAATCTGATAATCGATTCTTTTTAGAAATTACACGTTTCATTTGTTAACAACGTCATGTCGAACAACAACAACAACAACAACAACAACAACGATGTCGAAAACGAGGTTCCTCACGATCTAGGGGACTTGAACAATGATAATATAGTCTTGTCCCTTCCAGCCTCTCCACGCCAGTCTCGGGAAGGCACTCCCATACCTACTTCAAGTGAACAGGAGCAGCCGGAACATCTTGAAGGGGTTGAACAAACTCTTCAGCGCATAATCGACGCACGAGTCAGTCAACCCCTCCAAACTTTGGTTGACCGCTTGCCATCATCTTCACCGGCCCCTACTCCTAATAACAACACTCTCGAGAACCCTCGCTCTGGTCTTGATAACACGAATGCAGGATCTCCCAGCGGACCACGTGAAGTGGATACATGTAATGCAAACAATTCTTATTTACAAAACATGATACTAACTCTGCAGGCACAACTCAAGGAACAAAGTAAATGGATCGAACAAATTCCGGGAGTTCCCCCAATAATTAAAGGGATTGACGCGGATAAATATTCTTAGCAACTCTGGAAGCCAAGCACAGCACCACTTCCTATTCCAAAGAAGTTCAAAATGCCAGATATTTCAAAATATGACGGTACAACCGACCCTCGAGATCCTGTGACGGCATTTACCACAGGCGTTAAGGGGAACGATTTAACCAAGCAAGAAATCGAATCTGTCTTGGTTAAGAAATTTGGAGAAACACTCATGAAGGGAGCCCTAACCTGGTATTCACTCTTACCTGAAAATTCTATTAACTCTTTTGCTGAGCTTGCAGATGCTTTTATAAAAGCACACTCAGGAGCACAAAAGGTTGAAAAGAGGACGGAGGACATCTTCAAGATTAAACAAGTAGATGCAGAACTACTACGAGATTTCGTTGATTGGTTTAAACGAGAACGGATGACTTTGCCACGGGTACCGGATAATTGGGCTACCATAGCCTTCACAGACAACCTGAATGAGAAAAGTTCAGAAGCCACGAGAAAGCTAAAGGAAAGCCTACGTGAATTTCCTGCTACAACGTGGAACGACGTTTATAACAGGTATAGCACAAAGCTCAAAATTGAAGAAGATACCATGCATTCCCGTGATGAAAGAAGACGGTCCCGGAGGTCTGAAACTGAAAAAAGATTAAGTAGGAACAGGTACGATCCATATCTGGGCCCTGCACGAAGAGATTCGAGAACGAAGCAAGAAAGCCAGGGATATGACCAAAAATCAAGGGGCAGAGACTCAGGTTCCTCTTCCAGATATAGAATTGATAGAAACAGGCAGAACCTGTATGATGATGACGGGAGTTCAAAAGTAAAGTTTGGAGGGTATAATTTCAATAATACCATCTCAGAGCTCGTAACTGTTTTACAAGGCATGGGGGATAAAGTACGATGGCCAAGAGAGATGCGTTCAAATCCAAACAAACGTAATCCAGACCATTGGTGTGAATTTCATAATGATCACGGTCATAAGACGTCGGAATGTCGGCTTCTACAAAGTGAAGTAGACCATCTATTAAAGCAGGGTTATCTCACCGAATTATTTAGTGAGAAAGGAAAGTAGTCTTACATGAAAAATAGACAAGAACCGCCGAAACCCCCGTCGCCTAAAAGGATCATGAAGGTTATAAATGGAGGAGAAGGTATATATGAGGTAACGTATCCGTCTTCCAATAAAGTCTCCAAACTCTCAACTATGCCCGAGAAACACGAACGTCAGCCGAGGGAAGGAGAAATTATTACTTACGATGATGCAGACATGGAAGGGGTCATCTCCCCTCACAACGACGCACTGGTAATATCTTTACTCATACATGATGTTAAGATAAAAAGAGTCTTGATTGATCCAGGAAGTTCAGCAAACATTACCCTACTAAGGGTGTTACGGGAGATGCAAATGGAAGGCAAGATGATCCCAAAGGCACATACTTTATCAGGATTCAATAACTCCAGCATAGTAACTAAATGAGAGGTAAATTTAGTAACTTTTATAGAAGGTATAGAAAAAGATACCAAATTTCAGGTAGTAGATCTGGAGATGGCATACAATATAATCATGGGAAGGCGGTGGATCCACGAGATGGGTGATGTTCCATTAACCTTGCATCAAATCATGAAGTTCCCAACACCATTGGGAATTCGTCAAGTTTATGGGGAACAACATGCACCTCGTAGCGTCAAATAGAGAATTTAAAAGTGAGGAGGTAAGTCAACTTGGAAGGTACGTGATATCCTTTAGGTAAAAGCTACGGTAAGCACCTTCTAAGACCAACCTGTTAATTTTTTACATACGTGACATTTTTCTTAAGCATGATATTTATAATCATGATAAATCGACTTATGGAATGAAAGCACATGCTCATGCAACACCTGAGAAGAAAAAACGTCGTATATGATTTCTGCCACAGTCATCACTAGAAAAGCCTCTCAAGTCTTATACTAGAGTTTCTGTAGAAAGTTGCTAGCCTTTGCTGGAAATTATTATGTCTATCGTTTTTACTAACGGTTTTAAATGATAGGCACAAATCCTAACCCGTACCAAATTATGAGATACAACCTGCATGGAAAAAAAAAATAATACTCATAAATTCTAAGCTTAAGGTTACGCAGAACTAATGGAAATGAATACGGGTAGGCAGTCTACATCTAAAAGTTATATTTTCGAAATCCCGTGTATGTCTTGTTTCAGGGAAAGGGTCAACTTACGAGTAACCACTAAATGTCCAAATCCTAATAGCGACTGCACACTTGGGGACTGCACAAGTACAGATAGCTTCGAGCAAGAAAGTAGACACGGGACCATAAAAAGATACGAGAATTCAGAAAAAATGCGTGCAAAAGACAGCTTCGAGCAAGAAAGTAGACGTGGGACCACGCAAGAGATACGGGAATTCAAAGGAAAACTAAAAGCTGCAATATCTATGAATAGCTACGATTAGGTACGTTTAATTCATTAAACAACATTTTTCAATGTTGTAGACACTTTTCAAGTCCTTTCTAAAAATAGAACTACGATTATGTGCTAAAACAAGTTGTAAAAGAAAACCTTATGTATTTTTTATTAAAAAATCTGTTGCACGGAAAACAGTTGCGAGAAAGTTATAGATGGACTACAACGCATGTATTACTCAAAATATGTTCAAGTTAATGAATAAAAACTTGTCCAAATTACTTTATACAAACATGTGCTTCCTATTTCTTTCATCGTATAGCACCATTTATGAAGTTGAGACGTCTTCTTCATTAAGTGCCAATATATAAAAGGGCCCTCTTTTATAATCCTCGTGTTGACAAATCCACGAGTAGAATCATCAAGCATTTTCTAAAAAGATAAAAATGCAAATCCCCGTGCTGATAAGTCCGCGAGTGAATCAACAAAGCATTTTCAAAAGGACAAAAAATGCAAAGTTGTTCTATAAGACCTAAGTACGAAAATAGGAAAGAGTAAAATATAAAGAGGTATTAATTAAAGGGTTCAAACATCCTCGCAGAATATACAAATATCCCATAAACTGGGGACTAATTGAAAAATCGAAAATCTTAGTTCACTCCTGGGGAAGTAGATCCCTTTGACGCTGTTAAATTAACCTCCTCATTTGCAGGACTCACAGACGCTAAAGAAGCAGAAACAGTCGAATCATCAGGGGGAAAGAAGGCACGACAGCCTCGATTGTTGTAGCTGGAATTACAGCAGGAGCAACTCCCTCATTGGGGGGATCATTAGCCACGGTCAAGTCTTTAGGAGGAGAGGGAGATTTTTGGTTCATCTCAATAGTGCTCAAAACTTTGGCTAACTCAGATTCCAGGTCGAAACCCTCTTGACTAGCTTCCACTAAGTCATCTCGACGACAATTCAGGAAAGCCCAGCTCACCTCCTCATCAAAACTCTCTTCAAGGAGGGCATAATCCTTCTTCTTTGAAGAAAGTTCATCCTTTAACAATTGATTTTCATTCAAAGCGGAGTTAAGGGAAATTTCCAGGATGGCACGGGATTCTTCCAAGGCACGTGCCTTATCAGAGGAAGTTTGCAAATCAGCCTGAGCCTGAGATAAGGTTTGCACTAGCTCTCCCACATATTCCTCTTTGTTTTTCAAGAGAACCTTAAGCTCCCTAATCTCATCGCTAGACCTAGACAACTACTCAGAAAAAGAACATTCTTGACGTTCCTTTTCTTTCTCCACCTCGCCAAGGGAAGCCTTAATCCCGTCCAATTTAGCAGCCAATGTTCTATTTTGTTGCTCTAAGTTGCGGTTGTGCTCCTGTAAATCCGTAACCTTTTTCTGAGCATCTCTCAAACTGTTCTCGACAATTAGCTGCTTGGGCATCTGTTTCCTTAGCTTTCTTTTTAGCTTCAGCAATAGCTCGATCAGCTTCACGAGCTTTCTTCTCCAAAAGGAAAATTCTCCCCATAAGCTCCGTACCTATAAGGTTGGCCTATATAACAAATGTGTGTGAGTGAATATCAAGAGAAAAGCTTTTTTCTTAAAAAAAGGGAGAGATAAAAACATACCCTCAAAGTGTTATGAACTATGTCATTCACTAGAGTCAAGCAACTATGACTGTCCATTTTTCTTTTCTCAATATCCCCAATCAGGGGCTTAAGCCAAGCATCTGCCCCACCTGATTTTCTTAAAAAGGCTCTTGTCTACCAGAACTTCAAGTGTAACACTCCTCATAGCCATACTCCTATTGCTAGAACCCTCTTCTACGCAGCTGACAGAAGGAGGTATGGTAGAAGAGGTAAACATGGCGGTATTTGTGAAATTCAGAACAGGAAAGGGAGCACAAATTGGAAAAGAAAGAGGAGTGGGAATAGTAGCCGTGAGGTTATTCGAAGTGACAAAAGATACAGATGGAATAGAAACGGAAGTTGAAAGGGGGATTCCTCCAAAACTGGGCCAAAATCAACACCCTCGAAACCTTCAAGGAAAAGGCGTTGAGTAGACTCGAGAGTTTCATTTGGAACAGTTTCTTCGTCGGATGTAATAGTGACGGGCTCAGAGGAACAAGCAGGTGGAACATTAGTAGCTGGAGGAGCTTCAGCTTCATCTTCTGAAATTACCACTCGTTTCCTAGATCTGGGACGAGCTACCAAGGATGCATCCTCATCTTCCTCCACATAAGAATTTTTCTCAAATTCTTTCCTCTTTATTAAAATATCTCCTGATCGCCTTGAAGTTGAGGTAGTCTGGGAAGAAGTTCTAAGAGCAAGAGTTGCTTCAGCTTTCATACCACGATTGGGAAATCCTGACAAAAAGAAGGATATAAGATCGGGTATGCGGAAGACTTTTATTCTAAACAAAGGAAATAACAAGTTAATACCATGAGTTTTGACCCTCCAGCCGCGCCTAGTAGAGATTGATTTCCAAGTACGTGCCTCCATATGCATAGCCTTCAAAAGAGCATCAACCCAAGCACGGAAATCAGGGACGAGCTCTACATCTCCCATATTAGCCATTCCAAAAAGCGAAACCAAAAGTGCTTTAATAACAAAAGGATGAAATGTCAAAAATTAGACACGGCAAAAATTAAAAAACACTTACGAGTCATGTTCCACCTCTCCGGAAAAAGCATGTTGGATTCACCAACCAGATCAACTGTTGGAACATCACCAACCAGATCAACTGTTGGAACACGTACGAACTGTACATACCAGCCACGGTCATTAACATCTTCAGGGTTTATCAAAATCTTCTTTCCTCTAGCAGACAATGTAAAGACTCTGTTGCGGAAAGGTTTGGGGTGATAAAGGTGAATCAAGTGAGGAAAGGTAAAATTTACACCTGCCTTGGTTGAAATAAACCTCAAGCATGCTACTGCTCTCCAAACTAGAGGACCAACTTAGGCTAGACAGACTTTGAAGAAACGACAAAATTCAAGAATCACTAGGTCAATAGCAGGAGAAAATCCCAGAGTAAAAGGATAAGTATAAACTCAAGAAAAACCAGGATTGTAAGAAGAATCCTCTGGTTAGGACTGGGAATAACTATGGGGATACTAGCTTTCCAATGATAATCCTCCCAAATTAAAGGAATCGTTGATTCAGAAATTATGGAGGGGTAATTATCAACCTTATCCAACTTGAGCATTTGCTCACAAAGAACCACCTTATCATGCTCAAAAGACAAATCCGATGGTACAATTTCGTCCACCGTCGGTTCAGGAAGAAGTTCCGCAGACTCTTTTCCCTTGGAAGAGGGTTTTTTAGATGAAGGTCCCTTGGAAGAAATATTAGAAGGTGTCACACCTCCTTTTTCTAGGCCCGCGAGGGCGCAAGGGAGTTTTTCCAATTAAAGGACAATCGAAACGGGATTTATTTAATTAATTCAGAGTCGCCACTTGAGAGATTTATGGTGTCCCAAGTCACCGGTTGAATCCCGAATCGAGGAAAAGAATGACTCTGTTTAACAGTCCACGAACCAGAAATCCGGATAAGGAATTCTGTTAAAGGAGAAGGTGTTAGGCATTCCTGAATTCCGTGGTTCTAGCACGGTCGCTTAACTGTCATATTTGACTTATTTATCTGATTTAAACAGTTATGTACTTAATGCAAATTAATACCCCTTTACCGCTTTTATTATTATTATTATTTACGAAAGAGAACGTTGCCTAAAAATATGTTTCGAATCACGTCACATGAAATGCACCCGGGTCCTCGACACATTCTTATTCAACATTTTGGGATTTGGATTTGGGTCGCATGAAATGCACACCCGTATTTAAGAAGGTAGAATTATTAAAATCGCGCCTAAAGAAACTACACGTTGTTAACTTTGCGAGGGCCATGGAAAATTCGCTAATGGCACGCCTCGAATTTACTCCACTAAATGAATTAAAGATATTCATATTTAAAGATAATTCGAAACTTAATACCACAACTACGTCACGGGAACCGTACCCGTAGCTATGACAATTTTATTAACGCGCCTAAGCAACTACAAACAGTTTAATTAAAATGATTTAGCGTAGAAGGAGAAATAAAACATTTTTAAACCCAATCCCAAATATACGTCATATTTAATTCTTAGTCCAAACCTACGGCCTAACTATTTTGTTTGTACACAATTCGTATGGATTAAAATCATTAGAATAGTTCTGCAAATCAATTTAACCAAATCACTTTCTTATAAATCAATCCACTATTCTCACCCCTTCAATCGTGGTTAGCTAATAACAACAATAAACAAAAAAATTATACATTCATCACATTAAAGATAAGAGAGGCAAAGAGATACAAAAGACAAACATATATAATGATAAAAAATGGAATAGAAAAAGTAAAGAAATAACCTCAAAGTAGCTGGTGTGGAACGATAAAATTGGAACACGTCTCCCTTGTCGGGTGAAAACAACAAGTAATCAAGGTTAACGCTAACATATCCCTCAAAGAGCCATAACTTTCCAACTAATGGAGTTCCGAGTTTTCATTTCTGTTCAGTCGAAAAGTGAACGATAATCTGATCAAGGAATGGAGCAATGAACAAAGAACCAACAAGGACACAAACGTGACGGAACCTCGACAGACTGGACCTTGACGAAACGACCTCGAACGGAAAAACGAACTGCTTTGACGGACTGTTTCACGGAGATTTCAAGTAGTTTTCATGGATGTTGGACGAGGTTTTATGGATGAAGCTACGATGGCTTTCGGGGCTGGTTCAAAGACTGTTTGAAGCTGATCTTCGGAGCTCGTTAATCCGGCGAGCTACTGGAGCTTTTTCCGGCGAATTTCAAGCATCCATGGGTGTGCTACTTGAGTTCAACTGAAGAATAAGAGGCTGAGAGGGTCGTTTGGTTGCTGCTGGAACGAATAAAAAGAAAAAGCAGAAACTGGTGGTCGACGGACTGGTCGGAGACGGGCAACAGCTGGTTCGATGAGCTGGGACGCTGGTCGTCAGGGTGGTGACGAAAGTTGGGTGGTTTGATGATGAGGGTGGTCGATGGAGGCAGCGACGTGAAGGAGCAGCGAGGTTTTTGGTTCAGTTTTTTTTTATGGAAGAGATGAACTCAATAGTGTATTTTCTCTCCTTTTTAAAAACAAAACTCTCGAACAGTCCCCTCTCTTTAACGTCTATTGTTTTTCTCCCCTTTTCCTTTTTTTTTAATTGCTTCTCCCATGCCTTTTCAAATTTGATGCCTTTTTTCTTTTATTTTAATTTAATCCCATGTTATTTTTTGTCTTTTTTCTTTTGTTTTTACTTTCTTTTTGTCATTTTCTAATTATTCCCATCCCCCATTATCTATTGTCCCCATAGTGTGTGCATGTGTGTATGGGTAGTTTTTGTCCGTGTTCCCCGTGTGGTGGACTCGGATTATTACGGGCTAGGTCCGAAAATTATAAAATTTTAAACCCGAATATTATTCTTCGCCCGGAACCAAGAATGAGAACACGGTGTTATTAATTAATCACTACGTAAGCAAAATAACTATAAGATTAATAATTAAAACAAAATTATTTTTTTATATTTTTTCAAAATTAAAGTAACTACAAAATGTTAATGAAACTATTTTTTATTATTTTCGTGTTTATAAAAAGATAAAAATATAAAGTACTATTTTTGTATTTTTCAAGTTTAAAAATGACTATGAAACATCAATAAAATTATATTTTTGTTATTTTTCATTTTAAGGTAAAAATAAAGTAAAAGAGTCAAAAATAGCTAAGATAGCTATATTAGGCCTAAACTAAATATTTTAGCTAAAAATATAAAAAAAATCTCGGGTAGGGTCAAAAATCACGCGTCAACAGCTGCCCCTCTTTGACTGAAAACACAAAGAGTTTTCAGACAAAGAACGACTAGACAAGTGTTTTGACCCGACCCTTATTCAGAGAGACTAAACTAAAAATAAGAGGATGTGACCGAGCCCTTGTATCTGAGCTGCCTACATATCCTTGGCTATAAAGGAATCAGGCCACGTGTAGTTCGAAGTGAGTAAGAATATGGAGTAACCGAGGTGGAGAGCCAGTCGAGGTGCTGTTCCGTCGAGGTTCCATTCCATCGAAGTTCCGGTCCGTGGTCCTGCTATTACAACAAAAATCAAAACATGAGAAAGACTAACTAAGCCTATCAGCTACTAGTTACAAGATTCCTATCTATAAGTCTTCTGAAGCTTGATCTTGAGTATTGGTTGGTGCTTCATGCAGACTCTAAACTTGAACCTTGATACTTGCTAGTTGCAGGTGCTTCTTTTCGAATCAAGACCAGGTATACAGTGCTTGTGACATCGGCCATGTCTTGAGCATGCCACATCTTTCATCAACTTCTACATTTTGGATTGGCTTCTTGCCTCTTTTTTTTCTTTTTGTTTATTGTGACTAAACTTCTGTTGATCCCCTCGGACTGTTGACTCGCATTCTGGTTGCAAGCTTCTTTTGTTGCTATCTTGCATTGCACTCCGAAGTGAACTCCCTTACTTGTGA
>JASVEL010008518.1:0-56436 GCA_032618575.1 Nicotiana noctiflora
TGAACGGTTAATGATCGAACATGCCAATATATAATTCGGATATCCATGGTTAAAGTATAATTTTTCTTCTCCAAGTAAATTATGGTTAGTAACTACTATGTGTGTGTCTAATGTAAATCCATGCTAGGTTGATACTTTCAATAACATGGAGAAATGCAAAATGAGAAGGAAAAAGAAAAATATAAAGGAAATAAGATTACCCCTAGCCATGGAAAACAGTCATGGTATGAAATATAAGAAACTTACATACACATATGTCACTTTGGAGGTGATAACACTATCTGACATAAAAACTTCATCCAGTGAGCAAGATTTGATGATATTCTATAAAACGATAATTCATGGCACATGCTACACATCTTGATGATATTTTATAAAATAATAGAGGCTAAAAGGGCCGACCCAGTTCAATACCCACTTCGTGGGTATCTGGGGAAGGGAATACTCTAGGCAGCCTTCCCCTGCTTTGCAGAGAGGCTGATTCGAACCCGCGACCTGACACACCACGGCAAGCAAGCTTACCGCTGAGCCAAACCGGCCCTTCAAAATAATAGAGGCTACTAACAAGAAAATTACAAGACCAACTTGAGGAAGAAATCAGACAGTGTCAACAGCGAACAAACTCTATAAATTACCAAGTAAGAAATTTGACAGTTACATCAAATTAGAAAAGTGGATATTATGTTATAACTGCAAAAACTTACACAAACTAAGTAATAACATGACATCCGCCTCTAAAATCACATAACCAAAAACTTATAAAGTATTGTCATAATGCAGTAATTACATGCCAAATTAAACCGACACAAATCAAAAGAAAGTGACATGGGACATATCATATCCCCTTTCTTGTATCAATTTTTGAAATTTTGTCTATGTTGCTTCTCCAACTAATCCCCAGCCATTGCAGCCTTTCCCTTCCATGTAAAGTTTGTTGATGAGTAAGGAATATTAGTTGGTTCACTAACAGTTGTGTGATCCCCCTTGAAGCTGATTTTCCTATTTCCAATTGGCTTTTGTATTTGCTGCCTTTGATGCAATCTCGTCTCTGATTCTGATGTAACTGTTGGCCTTATTGTTGGTCAAGATCATGTTCAAAAGTTGAATTGTCAAAATTTGGAAGTGAGCTCGTTGTTGGATCAGGCATAAAGACAAAGTCACTAAATAGACTTTTTTGGGACACTTGGGGTGCAGACAAGGGAACATCTTCATCTTCAGCTTCTAGTGGCTGGTTACATCAAACAAAGCAAGTTAGACATGTATAATTGTAAAGATAAATTACTAATTACCATTTTATATACTCTTGCATTCTCGTTTGGCTGCCCACAATTTTCACAAGCCATAACTCTACCGTTCTTTAACAAACTCCATTCACCTAGACTCTTACTTGCCTTATTTTTGTGTCTAGCCTTTTTAATCTGACCTGCCAACCAGCTTTTCTAATTCAGGTGTGTGACGACCCAGCGGGTCGTCTTAAGAATTAACGCTTTGATATCCTATTAACTGCTTCTTCCGAATTTATTTCTACTATTTTGAGTTGGCGGGACATTCGGTTTTGAGTTTCGGGGAGTTTTGAAATATTTAGTCCCTAAATGATAGCTTAAGTATTGGAAAGTTAACGTTAGTCGAAACAGTATGAAGACGATCTTGAAAAAGAAATCCGATGGTTTTGTTAGCACCGTTGGGTGATTTCAGGCTTAGGGGCATGGGCGGATTGTGTTTTGAAGTTCCGTAGCTAATTTAGGCTTGAAATACCGAAATGAATTTTTAAAGTTTCCGGTTCGATAGTGAGATTTGATTTGAGGGTCATAATAGAATTCCAAGAGTTATATTAGTTATGTTGTGTCATTTGAGATGTGTGTGCGGAATTTCAAGTCATTTGGATGTGGTTTGGTTGGGTTTTTTATCAAAAGCGGAATTCAGAGGATTTTTATAAACTAAGGCTTGAATTCGATGTGTTTTAGTTGATTTGATGTTGTTTGAAGCGCTTTGAAGATTGGTACAAGTTTGAATGAGGTTAGGATATGTTTGTGCTTTTGGTTGAGGTACCGGGGGCCTCGGGTGTGTTTCGGATGATTGACGGGGAGTTTGAAAAATGTTGCAGTTGCTGTATTTTTGTTGCTTCTGGTATTTCCGCACCTGCGGTTTGGTGACCGCAGGTGCGGCGCTACATAAGCGTCTTAGTGACTGTAGAAGCAGAATTTTGGGGAGTGCATCAAGAATCGCAGAAGTGAATTTCATACTCTGCTTCTTGCTCACCTTCGTCGTGAACTTCATAGGTGACGTGTTGACATTCATAGCTTCTCTACTTTTAGACTTGGATACGAATTTGCCCCACTTCCTGACTTCTTGTTTGTCATTACCTTTACGAGGTTCATAGATGGGCAGCCTTTCATTTCCAGCGGAGGCCATGCTCATAGGCACGAGTTGCAATTTCTTCAAATTTGCTAGTCTTGATACCTTACAAGATGTAGCGTAATCCCCAATACATGTTTTGGATGCACATCTCTATGCTTGAAGTTTCACTAAGCTTGTCTTTGCAGTTGAGGCTTGCATTCCTCAAACGATTGATAAAGTCAATAACTGGTTTATCCTTTCGTTGACGAGTATTTGTAAGCTCCATCTCCCGTGCTATAAAAGCGATTAAGGAAGTCTCGCTCTATTTGATCCCAACTATCAACAGATCCAACCTCGAGGTCCGTGTACCAATCAAAAGCATTTTCTTTTAATAAGCGGACAAACTGCTTGACGAGACAATCTCCATAAGTTCTAGCATTGTTGCATGTCTCAACGAAGTGTGCCATATGTTGCTTTGGATTACCTTTGCCATCAAATTGTTGAAATTTTAGAGGTTGATAGCCAGCAGGTATCTTTAACATATTGATCCTTGAAGTGTATGGCTTTGCGTAGGTAAATAAGGACTTATAAGCGACTTCACATTTGTTTTTTATAGTCCCTTAAATGAACTTCTTTACTTGATTGATTGGAATCATCCCTTCCAAAGAGACTGGAATTTCCATAGTGGATACAACTTGTTGTGGGGGGGGGGTCAATCTCTTGGACTTCTGGGAGTTTGCTGGGTGCATGAGTGGATTCTTCTTCCATCAAGATTCCCACCCTGTTTGTTAGCTTGTCAATTCTAGCCTCTTGATTTTTCGTGCATTTGGTCAAGCCAACGATTGCTTTCGTCAAGTTTGCCAATTTCTCCTCCATAGATAAAATGTTTGTCACCATGGCTTGCATGATTGTCGTGAACAATGGATAGTACCATGAATTTTTACACAGATTGATCCTTGATTGGTTCACACTATGTGATGTAAGCGGGGAGGATCCATCACTTGAAGCATCTTCATCTTCCTTCATAGCAGAGTGCTTGGATCCGGAGAGGTCAAGGAGAACAAGAGTTCTTTTGATTCTTTCAGCAACATCGCTTCCTTCTTCATATGCGTTTGTGAGAGATCTTGCACCTTTTGAGGATGAAGATCCAAAAACAAGGGTTGATTCGGAGGCATTTGGGGTGCTTGTTGTCCTAAAGAGATTGCTTTGCTCCTCATAACTGGTCTGAAGCTTTCAAAGGTAACATTGAGGATGCTTTCCATATCAGCATAGAACCTGGATTAGCAACCTTGGTGGATGTTGATCTGGAGTTGATTTTATTCAAAGTCATTTCAATGTTCTTGAACTTTGGTGATTGAAAAGTTTAGATGAGAGGTAGAGATTGTCCTAATGGGCATGCCAAAATTTGTAGATAATAAATTTGCGGACGAGAAAATAAAATCAAGAACAAAAAATATCGCAACAATCATAATATTTTATTTCAAATATTTGAGTGTTACAATCTCTATGATTCCTCTAATTCTTCTTTCCAATAGTAAATAAATTTAAGGGCCTTTGAGTTTGATCTTGAATATGTAGTTGTCGCCACGAACAATGATGTTGTTCTTAAGCTTTAGCTTGATTGCTTGAACTTGACCTTGATTTGTTCTTCTTTCTTGAGCTTGAACTTGATTGCTTGAAGCTTGAAACTTGTAGAGAAAATTGCGGCGTTTGATCCACGAGCTCTCTCTTGCTTCTTGTTATAACTTATGGTCTCTTTTCTGAGTTATAAAGACCCCTGTTTATAGTTGTGGAAAGGAGGAGGTACGATAAGGACAAACTCTTTCAGACCAATCAGATCGAAGAATGATTGGCCGCATTTATTGGCAGAATATGTCACTTGCACATGTGGCGCGATTTCATTGGCATTTCAGTATGACTGGGCATGCCTTGTCATTTTGACACGTGACATGATGCTATTGGCTCTTCTGCTTGACTTGGCGCGCCACGTCATTTGACACGTGGCACCAAAATGGGCCTCTAGGAAGATGACATCTTGGGCTTAATGAAGCGGGCTCATCACATTGGCATAATTAAATGGACTAGCCCAATGGATTAAGACTTATTTATTTAATCCATATATATTGAACTTATATAATTAATTCAATTATATTAGCCCATATATTTATTTATATTAATATATCTTGAATTTAAAATATAGTCCAAATTATTTAATAAATTTAATTCTAATACAATTTACATGCCTACAATATCTTCCATTACATTTTTTTGACAGGTGTTTGACTTGATAATCGGTATTGAGTTTAAGGAAGTAGAATTCAATGTATTAATGATGATGGACGAAAATAAATATAAATATAGCGATTAAAAGAGAAAAAATATCACGTCAATGTTAAAGAATGAATAGTTTGGCCAATTAAGATTATTCAAAGTTAGAAAAGTTTCAAAAATAAAATTGTGCCGAATATTTTAAAATGTCAAAAATTAGGCAGATAAAATAATAAAAGAAGAAGAACAATATTGTAGAGAAAGAGAGAGGAAATTCTTATTGAATTTTGGGATGAATTGCAATGGGGTAAGACCCCTCTATTTATAGGAGAAATATGACTTAGTCACAAAGTAAAACTCTCCACAAGATAGACATTCACTCTAAATAGAATTCGATTCATAATACTCCCCCTTGAATGTTTATTCAATGATAATGTGCCTCGTTAAAACCTTAACTAAAATAAAACCTAGTGGAAAAAAAATTCTAGAGAATGAAAAAGAGTACACATATCTAACAATACGCCTTTTGGTTGCCTCGTTAAAAATTTTGCAAGGAAAACCTAGTGGGACAAAACCTTATAAGGGAAAAAGAGTACAACGCGCATTAACTCCCCTCTGATGAGAGCATCAATTCACATCCTTGAGCCTTCACATCCCAATCTTGTACACTAGCTTCTTGAAGGTTGACGTCGACAAAGATTTTATATCGGTTTCAATATATTTTCATAACGACATAACATAGAGATCTCTTCATTCATATATTCAGGTACCTGAATCTCTCATGAGATATTATGAAGTGTTATGTCATGTGATCTTCTAGATCACTTGCCTCCTTTATTATGATCATTTTTCATCTTCTTTATCAAGAAGTTTATTTGAAACCGATTGTCTATACGCTTTAAGCTTACCATAGACTTTGTCCTTCTAGGACTTAATATGAGCATTTGCAACGAGAATATAGTTATTTTATTTGGGTCAGCAATTGCGTCTAGCATGCTTTGCAATAAATTGCACATGAGTTATCCTTTTATGAACTTCAAGTTCATATTATTTTATTCGATGATCTAGATGTATAAATGATAATTCATTTCATGTAACTTTTCTCGACGGTTGTATCTTTTCTCCCCTCATGTTAGAAAAACTAACTTGTTTCCTCAACTTTGAGAACTCATCTTTGTTTGTTTTGGTGTTAATCAAAATATACATCGCATACCAATAATAATAAGATGGAATTATTTGGTTCCTGGCCCTGAACCACTTGTGAGGAGAGTAAATAATATACTTTTGTATATAACGTATATCAAACCGATATATATAAACTTTGTTCTCATAAGCAATAGTTTAGTTATTAAGTGGAGGCACTCAATAAATCATTTTACTAAACCAACTGTGATGTAGACCAACTTATCAAGATAATCTATCTTGAATAGGAAATCTGGAAATTATGCTCGGAATTAAATTAATGAGCAAGTTACCTCGCATATAGCGGCCGGGTTGCTGGTTAATAATAATTGCACATGTAACCATCTCATAGATGCATCTTATGTGGTATACATGGCAGGTGAATGGGCCCATATTCACCTTTGATATTTCTAGCATTCATGGGATTCAATCCCAATTTAATAGGTCTACTAATTAATGAGAACAAGCAATGTAAGAGAATTCGTAAAGAACTTTCTTTAATATTTACCTATGTGAATTCTCTTTCATGTTTGCACATCATACTTAAATTGATATGGCTAAACCAATTATGTCAACTGAATAAATTATCAATATTGATAAATTTCAGATTTACACCATAATGTGTGCAATTATGAATAAACTCTAAGTTTATTATGATATGTGTTTTATATCAATAAAATATCCACTTCATTGTGGTATTCTTTTATTTATGTAGTGCAAATTGGAGATAAAGCGAGTAGCTTTTACATACATATTATCCCGCTACAAGTTGTAGTAATAGAAGATATTAAATATTTCCTTTATTTATAGTCTCAATATAATCAACCGCTTTCGCGAATACTTTGGAAACTGAATAAGTTTCTTTGAGACTTACTACAACACAATACCTTGTTGGTAATCAATTGTGTTTCTCCAAAATAGTGGTAATTAGCTCTTCCAGAGCTCTCAATTAATTGGTAGTACCACATAATCATCAACACCTATATTGTGAATATCTCTTTTAAAGAGAAACTTATACCATTATTTGTATGGTCAAAATTATATGCAAGATCTGTTTCTTGCATTACCGTTGTCTTTTAATAATCACAATGCCAAAATATTTTGGCGTACAATAGGTACGTGACCAATGACCATTCATGTCATAATAATGACATTATTTATGGTATCATCTCAACCCTTCTTTTAGAGGTGAGTGTGGTATATTCACTACCACTAGCACGTTCATATTCTCTGAAGAATGAATATGTATTCATAAGTAAGATGTTGTCACATTCACATCATGAATGGACCATAATCATCTATATGTGATTTATAAAATCTCATGTCAAATCGATGACAAATATTACTTTCACATAGTGAAGGATTATTTTGAGAATATTTATTATTCTCGTTACCATAATGATGACGATATAATTTCGTCTATTGCCATGTCCATATCCATTGATTATTTATGGTAATAATTTTGTCTTCTTTCAGACTTATTACATACTGCTATCACATTCTCTAAAGGGAATGAGAATGGAGCAAATTCAATGGGACGGGTTTTCAATTCTTTGCCCACAATTATACATGAATTTAACCATGGCGAGACATAGAAATTTTACCATTTTGGGTGGTTATAATTTCTTTCAAACTCCATTAAAGTTGCAATCAAAATGTATCGTCTTTGCTTGTATTTAAAATCAAATAATAGAATGTCAAGAATTTGAAAGAGAAAAGTAAAATACTTACATTAAATCTAAAATTAAATCATGAAGGAAGTTAATGGAGCAATTGACAATCATTGTGCTCAATCCCAAAACTTCTACTCAATTGGTTAGAGTCTCTCGTGCTGATAACGTGTTATAAAATAATAAAATAAGAAGAACAATATTGCAGAGAAATAGAGAAAATTCTTATTGAATTTTGGGATGAATTTAATGGGGTAAGACCCCTCTATTTATAGGAGTAATATAACCTAGTCACAAAATAAAACTCTCCACAAGATAGACATTCACTCTGAATAGAATTCGATTAGTAACAACTCCTATATAAACAAATGAATAAATAAACAAATCGTTAGGCTGGTTCTATTATTTGGCTGCTGCGACTGATTCGAGAGTTGACCAGAAAACGCGGGAGTCCACGGATATTTCGGTACCCAATTCGTACCCGACCCAATTAATTACCCATTCCATCTCGTTAAGCGTCCTACCAGAGGCGGACGCTCTTCTTCTTCTTCTGGTCTCAATAGTCTTTTTTCATATATCACACACCATCAAAAGTTCCTACTCAAAAGTGCCCTAAAACCCTATAAGCTTTGTGTATACATCAATACAATCTTTATATATTTATATTTTCTGGGTGTTTTCTATTGATAGGAATTAGGCTTTCTTCTACAGGCAAACTCTCAATGGATGATCATGATGACGATTGGGAAATTCTGCTCTCTGCTTTAAAGGGTACTGTTTTTTGAACTCTCTCTGTTTATTTGGTAATTTTTATTATCCGGCTAAGTTTAAGGGCTAAATCGAACTAGATTAATTTGTTGTTAAATATTAAATTTAGAGACTTGGAAACTATGGGAAGAATCATTTTAGTTGTTTCAATTCTTCTCATACATGAAAAATTACATTTTTAAATTTCACTTAGTCTTTTTGAGCAGATGGTCTATCGAATAAAACTTCTTTTACTACTCCAGGGTAGGGGTAAGGTCAGGGTAGGGGTAAGGTCAGTGCATATACTACCACTTGTGTTGTAATTGTTGTTGTTTTAGGTCAAAATCCACTTACTTCGATTCTTGGAAATAAAGAAGTGCCAAATCTTTTGGGACATAGGGGAACAATATGTATTGCTTTTGTGTGTGTGTGTCTGTCTGTGTGTTTATTTGTGTATTTGCGGACTATATGTTCTTTGGGCATAATCATGTTGAATCTTGAAATAGATGGTTGTGTGAATATTGAAGAGGAGGAGGAGGGGGAAGAAGAAGAAGAAGAAGACGACGAGGAGGAGGAGGAGGAGGAGGGTGATGATGATGAAGATGTTAACAATGAAAATGTAAAAACAGAATTGGCATGTCCATTTTGTTCAGAAGACTTCGATATGCTTGGATTGTGCTGTCACATTGACAGCGAGCATCGCATGGAGGCAAAGACCGGGGTAAACAATACCTATATTTTCTTTCATTTCATGTTCGGAAGTATTTTGAATTTTTGTTTTGTCTTCTCTTTTAATTTTAGAAGAGAGTTTGCTCTTGAAGGGTTTAAATTAGGATAAGGATAGTCACCTGTTGGATTGAGGCTGTTGTTCACATCTGCCATTGGTGGAGACTTTCTTAAAAGTCATTACGTGTTGATTGTGAAGACGCAGAGTCTAGTGGTAGTGTGGTGATCGTTAGGGCAGCTTGCTTTCTTGAATGTCTCGAACTTTTAGGTTAATAGGTTGTATCAGGTAGAGTTTGAGTTCACCTACCTATTATTAAAAAAAAAAAATTCCATGTACTCGTGAGAAAAGAAGTCAGATGCATGTGAGAGAGTGTGGTGCAAACCTAAATAAATAAAATGTTCCTTCAATATGACCAAGAAGCACGGAACTATCCACTTTTTGAGCAAATGAGAGGGTTGGGAGAAAGGTGGTTTTATTTGATTTACACTGAGCTGGAACCTCCAAAAAGTACCTTTTTCTCTAATTGCTGATTCCTATTAGGATGAAACTAACTGCAACTTTCCAATTATTGCAGTTTGTGCCTGAGTTTTGTAATCCTAGGAATTTGATACAAAAACATTTAATTGGTTTGGCATATTTGCATGCTGTCTCAATCTGAGATATGTTTGCTTAGAACGAACAGTAGTACTTCAGTGTTGTGTGAAATTATCTTATGGCCGTTGTATTTTCAGCCTTAGTCTTTTGAAGTCTGAATTTCTTATGAGATCTGTGTTTCTTTATCTCCAGATATGTCCTCTATGTGCTGTCAAGGTGCGAACGAATATGGCTACACATGTCATCGTGCAACATGAAAGTATACTAAAAATATCCTTCACTTCCTTATTCCAATTATCAGCTTTACATGGTCAGGTCAAGTGTAGGAGTTATTGGTTTTTCATAGCTGATTGTAAGAGAATAGCAAATCAAGTTTCGTAGTTGCTCTTGTCAAATAATATAGAAATTTCTGCATTGAGTGAGTCTGGATTAGTGAGCTTGATATTTGTTTATATAGTGAACTGGAATGCAGTAGCTTCTCAATTTTGCTCTGTGTGTTGTCTAATTCATAACTTCTAACATCTTCATCAATCATTATGCTTAATGAAAGGTAGTGGCAGATGCCTTCCTTTTTATAATCAAATATTATTAATAAAGCGACACTTAGGTAGCGTTGCTGCTTCTATATGTTACTAACTTTGCCCTCTTTCCCTTATCGGAAAAAGAAAAAATAAACCTTGCCAACTTTCATGTTTATTGGTTTATCTGAGTGATTTCCTTGAGCATGATTCTGCATAAATCATTGTTTTAGGAGAAATGTTATATTTTGTTTATCATATGAGCATGTGGAGCTATAAGTTGATTTACCTTGACAAACCTTAAGCTCTCAGCAAAAAGAAACTTCAAAATGGTAGATCTTTCTCAGCCTTATCCTTATTGAGGAAAGAGTTGCTGAGTGCTTATTTGGAAAAGAAGTCCAGCCATGTCAGTCCTTCCTCTAATACGGCCACCAACCAGTTACTGTTATCATTTGTCGGCAATCAGCAGCCTTCCAAAAGACTTCATACAAGACAATCCTGCACTTCAGCTGAAGCAAGTTCATCTGTAAACAGCCTAGATGACCATGTTAGTGAGAGGTAAGAAGGTTATTATGATTTAATTTCTACAGTTTGGATGGTTCTATGTGTTATCTCTCATCATCTGCCAACGCCAAATGGCACTGATCACGATGATGAAAAAGGACAAAGTAGGACAAAAGAAAGCTGGATATATAGAAGTAGGCACGCTCAATATCTTCCATTTGTTAGAAGCTTATCCTTTATCAATTATTGTCATTGCAAACTGATTGGAGAACAACAGCTTGTAACTTAATTCGAACTTAGAACCAGAATTGATCTGATCACTTGAGACAACCGAAACACAAAAGCTCGATAAATAGCTAACTAGTTATAGTTTTGGTTCCTCTAGCAATGATAAGTTCCTCATGCTTTTTCTTGGTTAAAATTTCATTAAATGTGATCGTTCTTGGAAATAATGATGTGCGTGGAGCATTGTTGCTTGAATTTGCTTTTGATTGCTGCTGATTATACTTGTATGCATCACATCTCTGGATTATGCAAGAAGTGACCTTGGCAGTAAGTTAGATTAATTCGAGAACTGGGTATCCTTAGAAATTTTGCCTATGCTGGATATGTAGTGCTTTACATATATCTGAAATTGTGAGAGAAAACCTAGTTTAACAATTTGTAGGGAATATAATAGGAACATCAATGCATGATTTTCGGATTTTTTATTCCCTTGATAAGGAAAATGCTGAAGTTCCATTTGCTAAAAGTTAAAAAAACTTCACTCAGAAGGCTTCTAAAATCAAGCCAACTTCGAGAAGGCTTCCAAATTTTATTACTTTGTTATCACAGGTGAACAGTAGGGCAATAAAAAAAGGTCATTTATGCATTCTTCTCAAAAAAATTGTCAGTAAGACACTGTATCACCATTTATTTTTTATCTCCTTCAATCTGATTAGCACCAGGAGCATGCCAAGGTTAATTCTGATACCTGATGCTTTCATCCAACAGTTTTCTCCTTCTTTTCTCTTACTATATATGTAACAATATCTTTCTTGATCTTTATCATCCTTCTTCACTTTGTCCTTTCCCATTAATGCCTTCCCTTTTCTAATTTATCTAGTCATTTTGAACGATATTTCATTTAGCCCTACAACAACATTTTCCTGAGCCAAACCTTGAGTGACATAGAAGCTGGTTATTTTTCTGATGTTGTTTTCCTTCAATTAGCAAGTTCACTGTTTGTTTCATGAGTAACTCAAGCATAGGTGGCAAAAAATGATTGTTTTGAAATGAACGTAGCAGGAAATACCACATTGTAAGTGAACTACATAACATATTCGCTTGGTCTAAGTGTCCATGGCACTGAATTTGGAACTTGAGTTGTGTAGAGAACTTTAGATGTATCTTTTCCTCAATGCTTGCTAAATGTTATTCTAGGAAAGCACCTATTATCCTTTTGATTTCTTGCTACCTCCTAACTTACATTTGCCTGGATGGTAAAAGTTGACTCTTTTCATTTTAATCAAATCCTTGTCAAAGAAGGTCCCAACCGTTTCCTTCAATGGACAAGGATCAGGAAGAGAAGTTCCAGAGATCTGAATTTGTGAAAGGACTATTGCTCTCCACCATACTCGAAGACTATTTATGAGACTGAACATCAATGCTTCTTTTCCGTTGTTTGGATACTGGCACAGAAGCTCTTTGAAGATGCTCCACGAAATATGATGATTAATTTATTAGCAGCTAGAAGCTGTTGGTTGGAGTTAAAGCAGTGTTCACCTTGTAGTTGACTTGCTCCCTGCTGTGGTTGCCTATGCAAAGATATGTCCGGTTAACATGCTTTAACACAATTCTTTCAGTTAAAGTGACTTCAGCGTGCTATTTCTCTTTCTTTGTTTCCCTCTTAGCTGATGTAGCTTATACTACGTCATGTACTTGACTATCCGTGACTGGAAACAGAAATTCTTCATTCATATAGTCAGATCCAAAAGGACTAATTATGAAGTAGTATTTTTACGGTCATTGTCACATTTTGCTAAAGAAATTAGATGTCATTCTTTGAATTGTTCATGTGCAAGTTTCTTCAGCTTTTTACATTATAGACCCTTGCTTCATGCTATTTTATCCGCATAGTCTAAAAGCAGAGTGAATAATGTAGTGATGACTTGAATATCATTTGAGAATTATGTGTCATGAGTTCTACTTGTTGGGATGGGGAAGACATGGAAGTTATCACGGAATAGGTAGATTATCAAAGACTACTAATTTAGGATTGGCTGCTCAAACAGTGACATCCAGCAAACGACTCCAGTTCGGTGGCTATCATGGAGAATGGGGTACTAATTAATGAAATGGGACGAAGAATACCTTTCTCTTCTCTTTAAAAGACTGACTACCTTGATCGAGCTTTACGATTTCTTTTGGACAAAGCTTTGGTACCTTCTGACACTATTTTGTTGTACGGGGAGTTTAAAATGCTATTGTGATTTTTCTATTAGAAAGGAATTAGTGATAGTAGAAAGAGCACTTTGAAAATACACTTCAATTCAATTTGAATGGTCCATGAAGTCTTCAGGTTTCTATGTCAAACGATGCTAAACATCTTGTGATATTCTAAATGCATAGGAAGCCAAATGACCTTTTAACACGTTACACTTTCTTTCACTGGAATAAATATTTATAGTAACTCTGTGGTACATTTTAACAAAATTTAGTCAATGGATCTAAGTTGTTGGTTGCTTATATTGGAATTAGTACGAAATTTGGCACCAGGTTTTCTTTGCCTGATGTTGTTCTGGTCTCATAAACCTTCAATCGACAAAAATAAATAGGGAGAATCCTACAAATAAGCTCTGTTTCCTTCTCACGCTTCCATTACTTTTTGCAGCTTGAATATGAAACTGATTGGCGTCATTAAAATTGTTTTCTTACACCTAAAAGCTTCACCATTGTTACAAACCCAATCCACAAAATATTATATGGTTAATGAAGAAATTGATACCTAAATCTGGAGTACAAGTGGATATACCATAACCTATACTAGCACACTTATCCATTGCTACCCTTCACTTGTATTGTCATGAACCAGATTCTCTTGCAAAGAAAAACCACCTCCCATGCACCCTCAGTTAAGACTATTAAGCATTCCAGAAAAGAGAAAACGACCCATTTAATTTTATCATAACCTATGATGAAAAGCAACAGATTTGTAATCAACACAAACTTTCTTACTCAGCTGCATATGCTGCTCTTGGCATAACTTCTATTGAAGTTGGTAATAGTACTTCGTACCATAGATTAGAGTCCAGGCAGTTTTGAAACTGGGGTCCTCAATGCCTATGAAGATCCAAAGATGTGGATTAAGAATATAAGGAAAGAAATCATGAGATTGCAATTTCAGGAACAAGACTTACTGATTGTATGAACTTGACAAACTATAACAAATATTTCTATCAATTTTTATGTGCAATCTGAAAATACAGGTTCCAAATCTTTCGTCACTATCACATGTCAAGAACTTCTGCTCCTAAATCAACAAAGACAACAGGCCTATCCATATCAGAAGATTATATTATCCACCCCAGCAAAGTATAGAAGGCAGGGTAATGAGGAGTCCTGCCACATTTCAGGAAACAATCATAAAGTACAAAGCAGCAGCTTTTCCACTGTGAGCGTCAAATATACTCACTGAGAGTTATCACGCCATCCGATCTTTTTCTCCCTCAATCCAATACAAAAACCTTCCACACCAAAATGGAAGGCTTAATGGAGATACGGATCCTTGACCAAGATTGGTCAAAGTCTGGGGTTTTAGATCTCAAAACTTTTTAACCAAACTGACAATCTAAAATTCTCCCCATTATCAGCAAAAACTTAGGAGCTTCAACAGCTGGATCATCTCCATGGAGAATAGTGCACACGGAAAAACTGGTAATCGGGAAGGATAACCTGCAAGTGCCGAAGCCAACTGTCTGCAGCTTGCAATAGAGAATCTTCTTGCTCAGATTCATTAGGTCCACATGGACTCAAGATTGACCCTTTCAGTTTGTATGTGGCAAGGCCAAAGACTGGTAACGAAATTCTTGAGCATGCATTTACATTGCCAAGAACTTTCCTGCCAGTTGCACCATGGTAGCGTGGCTGAACAGTACTCAGAGCTAAAAATGACAGAAACATCGCTTCAGAAGAAGCACTAGGAAGAGAAACACATGCATACAACAAATACATAAATCTGTCTGTTTGCACACAAAGGGTGGAGGACATACCTCTGGATTGTGTGGACAAAGAATGAAAGGTTAAGAAAGAAGCGTCCAGATCCCGCAACGTGGGACCCATGGGTATTCTATATATTGGATACCTACAACACACTGCAGCAGTCACAAACTAAAATGCAAAATAAGAGCTTCAAATATCCTCATCATATTGCAAATTACTCTTTCTACAGGGTTGTAAACGTACCAAGCTACAGAAATCCAACTAGAAGGCAGTAAATCACAGCTCCTGCACTTCTTCAGCACTGGAAATTGAGATGCCAGAACTGCTATCTGAAAAAGAAGATATGAATGCAGAACAAAATACACATTCAGGACAAAGAATTGATTCGTTTCAAACACTAATAAATGATGTACCTTGTCAGCCAATGGTCTTCGATGATGTGGTTGCTCCTGTTCCAAATACTCGAACAAGAGCACCCCAAGAGAATTCGAAATTTCAGCTTCATCGCTCGATGAACCCGTGACAGACTTGTCCCTCAATGATAGTCTATTTAGTCGCTGGGCATTTTGATTTACAAGGCTGTGCTGGTTCCACAGCCCATCAGAAGAGGATTTGGACCGCCTCTCTTCACAGTCACTGCTTCCACCGCTACTGGTCTCCCTTGATGAGTCAGCATCACCCTCTTCACCAAGCCTCCTGGATAAAACAAAAGGAACACAAGATACAAGGTAGGATTCATGTTAAAATGCCTAACTGCGCCAGATGAAGTTTTCTTTAGGTGAAAGAAAGAAACATTAGCTAAAATATCCAATTAATATTCACGATAACAGATAATAATAGCAATCAGTTAACCGGCTTGGACCAAACACATAAAATATCTTTTTCTGACAAGTAAAAATCATAATATGTTGACAAGCTTCTTCTTCGATTTACTAGTTCTGGAGAAAAGGTACATGAGTACTAAAAGAACATGTCTCACCATCAAATATGGAAGATGTACCAAGTTACTTCAGCCACTTTAGTAGCTAAAGTGGGTGTCTACAGTTCCGAAGCTAACCCTGTTTCTCACTGAACAATTTTCAGGTGCTGCTCCAGGTTCCCCATCTCACAAGTATCATAATAAAACTAAAACCCCAGAACATTGGAAACCTGCACTAATTTGGCATGTGTGTTTCATTACCACGAAATGGTAATATCATGAAACAGATCATGAATCTCTAACATCAACCATTCTACTAGCCTATGGAAAGTGCCAAACAGACAAAAAGTCTCAAGTTGTCTATGCATAATTTGCCTTGAAACGAGAAGGTTTAGTTTCAGAAAAGGGAATAGCAGCACCAAGATGAGTTGCAGAAGAAATTAGTTCAGAAACTTGTGAAATTGCTGGTGCCTTCAAAAAGGTACATCCACCATTTACCAAGCAAGGGATCACCGAATAGCCTATCCAGGTAAGCCTGTAGGGTAAAGTACACCCGCATTTTAACACACCCTCAACACAGCAGAAAGATATTAATAGCAAAGTAAGGAGAGAGAACCATGCATTTACTTCGAAACTGGCGATAATCCAATTGGTTAAAAATGTTTTAAATGGTTTGAGAGATGACATTAAAGATGTTAAAATATCGCTATTAGTTAAGTAACAATTAAGCTTAAAGGGCATCCAGAGTAGAGTCTCAACAATGTTCAGACAAGTCATGTAATGCGAGAAAAGAAGTTGTGGTTGCAACATAAACAAAATGTTAATGTATCATTACATTATAACTTTTTCAGATTAACAAGTATCATCATAAGGAACAGCAATTACAAGCAGCATGCACAACTGACCAGGAATTCATTCAAAGATCAAATGGAACTTTGATTTATTAATGGAAAGAGCCATCTAAACACAGGGATGACTGCCACTTAATTACCCCTGGTTCCGCAAGAAGTTCTTTCCACAAAGCAAGATGTAAGCAGATTTTATTCAAGTCCATGTTGGATCTGCCACTATTGGAACACAACTACTTCAACTAGTAGAATATGATCATATTACCTAGTATTTTTTATTGTATTACCAAATATATTTATTTTATTAACAGCACAAGCTTGAGTGCGCGGTGAGTATGATCAAGAGGGAGTAAGTGTAACGACCCGGTCGGTCGTTTTTGAAATTTACGCCCCGATCCCCAATTTAACTGTTCCCCTAAGCTCATTTCTACTATTGTGATTTGCCGGGAGGGTCGGTTCTGGAATTTGGAGTGTTTTGGGACACCTAGTCCCTAAATGGGAGCTTTATAGTTGGAAAATGGCCCGTAGTCGGAACAGTGTTAAGACGACCTCGGAACGGAAATGCGATGATTCCATTAGCTCCGTTAGGTGATTTCGGGGTTGGGAGCACGTTCGGAATGTATTTTGGAGAACTGTAGCTCAATTAGGCTTGAAATGTCGAAGTTGAAATTTTGGCGAATCCGAACGATAGGTGAGATTTTGATTCGGGGGTCGGAATGGAATTCCGACAATTTCTGTAGCTTCGTTATGTGATTTTGGATATGTCCGCAAACTTTCAGGTCATTCGGACGTCGTTTGGTCGGGTTTTTGATTGAATGTTTTCGGAAAGTTCTAAGGAATTTAGGCTTGAATTCGATGTGAATTGTGAGTTTTGGTGTTGTTAGACGTGTTTTGAGGATTGGAACAAGTTCGAATAAGGTATTAGGATGTGTTGGTGTGATTGGATGAGGTCCCGGGGGCCTCGGGGTGTTATCGGATGGGTAAACGGGAAGAAAACATGGAAAATTGCAGGTTTTTGACTCCGGTTCTGTTGTTTTCGCTCCTGCGGAAACGGGAGCGCAGGAGCGGACAAGGGGGTGCAGAAGCGGAGGTGATGGCTGAAGCGGAACTTGGTCCGCAGGGGCGGCATCACTGGTGCAGAAGGAGGGTCGCAGAAGAGACCTAGGGTCGAGGAGTGAAGATCCGCAGAAGCGGAAGTGTTGGCCGCTTAAGCGAGTCCGCAGAAGCGGACTCTTATGCGCAGAAGTGGGAAGTCCCATAGGAGCGGACGCGCGGAAGCGGTCCGCGGCTCGCAGAAGCGGAAATGGCCAGTTAGGCCTGGGGTTTGCAGAAGCGACCAATTAGTCGCGGAAGCGGAACCGCAGAGGCGGAAATTGTCCGCAGAAGCAGAAATTGCAGAGGGTTAATTATATCAGAAGTTAGAAATTTCAGAAACATTTCAAAACACTTGGGGCTCGGCTTAAGAGGCGATTTTGAAGGGAAATTCAAGGGGATTCATCAGGTAATAAACTATGGACTCAAATTATGATTTGTATTAGTAAAATTATGCAATTATCTCATGATATTGGAGGAATTTGGGATATTTTATGGGGGTTTTAACCCTAGGCTTGAATTCTTAGAAAATCAAGGATTTGAATGGGCAAATGAAGTCCGAATTTGGTAAATTTTATATGCTTAGACTCGTATTGAGACGAGGGTTCCGAATATGTAATTTTCGTAATGTTTCGAGAAGCGTACCGAAAGTCGAGTTTTGACAACTTGTGGTTTTGGTGTATTTTGAATTGTTTTGATTGGGTCATGCCCAATTGGCCTATTTTAATGTGATTCTATTGATTTTTATCAGATACTACACTTGTGGAGGCCGACATTCGCGGCAAGAGAGTTGTCTCTTAGCGGTTTTGTACGGAGTCGAGGTAAGTGGCTTGTCTAACCTCGTGTGGGGGAACCTTCACCCCTAGGATATTATGTGGTAATTCAAAAGCCTTGTACGCGAGGTGACGGGCGTGTACATGCGCAGATTGTTGGAACTCATTTTACTTGAATTGTCCAATTAGTGATATTTCTGTTCTTAGCTGCTTAGATTGTGACATTTACCTGTTATTCGTTAGAAAAGCATGATTAGATAGGAATTATCTGTCTAATTGCCTAATTGTCTTACTTGAACTTCATGATGAATTGTTAGTACTGTTTTGGTGAAGTTGTAGTTATGCATTTCTTTTTTTTCTCTGTGCGTTCCTTTATTGTCTGTATTGGTGGACTGCGGGTTCAATTCCCGGAGATCTCAGGGCTGTGGGTTCGATTCTCAGAGAACCGGAGTGGCATTGTTTGTGGACTGCGGGTTTGATTCCCGGAGATCCAAGGGCTGCGGGTTCGATTCCCGGAGACCCGAAGTTTATTGATATAATTATTGATATGTGGACTGCGAGTTCGATTCCCGAAGATCCAAGGGCTGCGGGTTCGATTCCCAGAGACCCGGAGTTTATTGATATACTTATTGAGATGTGGACTGCGGGTTCGATTCCCGGAGATCCTGAGATATTGAGACACATCCTGAGATATTGAGATACGAGATGCGGGTTCGATTCCCGGAGACCCAAAGATATTGATATTGGGATTGCGGATTAAATTCCCGTAGCTCCTGAGTTGTTGGATATAGAGAGGGACTGTGGGTTCAATTGCCACAGGTCCTGGACTTGTTGATTGAGTTTACGTTGTGTTGGTTACTTGTTGTTAGATTAGTTATAGACAGTTGCAGTAATTACTTATTTACTACTATTTCAGACTCATCCTTACTTAAAAATTGCTTATTATTGTTATTATCATTATCTTATTATCTCTCGGTAGGGCCCTGACATTCCTCGTCACTACTCCATCGAGGTTAGGCTTGGCACTTACTGA
Organism: Nicotiana noctiflora; assembly: GCA_032618575.1. NCBI lineage: Eukaryota > Viridiplantae > Streptophyta > Magnoliopsida > Solanales > Solanaceae > Nicotiana > Nicotiana noctiflora. Next base: position 19,413 of record JASVEL010008518.1, read on the forward strand.
GTACCGCCATGGTGTACTCATACTACTCTTCTGCACACTTTTGTTGTGCAGATCCAGGTACATCAGATCAGGCACATTTTAGGTGATCTAGCAGCACTTCAGGAGACTCGAGGTATGATCTGCTATGTCCGCGGATCCGGGAGTCCCCTTCTATTCTCATTAGTGATAGCAGTTATTTTCCCTTATTCTCGTTGTTTAGACATTCTTGATGTATAGAGCCACAGTTGTACTCCTTCTTAGTCTGTGTTGCCCGTGGGTTTCCGGGTCTTGGTAGTATGTTGCCTAGTGTGTTGTTGGCGAAGTGTATGTGCCGAGCGGCACTTATTACATTTCATTTACATTATTCCGCTGTTATCTTATCTTTTATTCATGAAATTGTATATTCCGCATCGTGTTAGGCTTACCTAGTCGCGAAGACTGGGTGCCGTCATGACAGGTTCACGATTGGTGAACTAGGGTCGTGACAGTAAGCCAGTGAAACACGGCTTCACTGCTACTTATTACACTTCAGAGAGATATTTTCACACAGGCAAGATTTTTTGTTTGTGTGTGTGTTTGGGGGTGTTATCAAAGGCGAAAAGCGCAAAAAAACTCTAAGGTCCGTTGGGAATAAAGCGTGAGCTTTAATGAAATAAGGCACAATGGGAGAAAAAGTTAAAATATGTATAGTAGTCCAAGACTAATCATTATAAGCATAAATAACAATTATATGGACAAAGAAATTGAAAAAAGTATGCGTTAGAGCTTTGATGCGATATTAAAGCGCCCATAAAGCGAGCCGAAGCGCTCAACGTGTTTTGAGCCTCGCTTCAACGCTTAAGCGTGCCTTTGATAACACTGGGAGAGGGGGGGCTAATAAATGAGAACCAGCAAATGCAAGTAACCAAGAGCGCATTGGGTGAAATGTAAAGGCTCTATTCAGGTCATTTGAGTATATTAACTAGTGTTTTATTGATTTTGATTAGTATATTAACCCATATGAGTATACTAACTAATGTTGTACTTAAGAAATAAGCTCCCGCAATGGAGAAGACCAGGAACCATAAGAGGCCTTTAAGGACAGGGAAATTCTCATTCAGGATGTTGCAGTTCTCAGTTTTCTGTTATGATTTATCTTTGTCGGTCTAGACTGCATGAGCTTTTAACTTTTGGGCCTGCTCAGATTCGGAGCAAAAATTTTAAATTATTTAATACCAACAGTCAAATACCATCACTGAGGTAGATTTAGGCTAAGTCGCAAACTCTTCGTTTTTGGTGCTGCACCCATCTCGACACGGGAAGGGAGCGGGATAACTCCCAAATTCGATCAACTAACTTCGGATACTTTGATCTCCATGGACAATTTATTGTTTTTTTTGGGGGGGGGGGGCTGAGATTTTGATTTCTCAAAATCAAAAATAAAACATATTTAAGACATGGAAATGGCACAACCTCAATATTGTAGTACTTTTGTCTCATATTATGCTACTTTGTGTTTGAGAAAAATCAAGAATTCAAGGGATCGTGTTCTGAGTTCAAACTTCTGGTAGACAGTAGCAGCAATACAGATGGAGAGTTGGTGGAACGCCTTGAATGGCTTGCTTTTTTTCTTATATCTCCATTTTTTATAATTTTGAATTTTTATCCCAATTCTCGCCATACCTGAATCCGCACCCCCGAATCTTAAAATTCAGATTTTCCCAATCCTACACTCGGATCCGTGCGCGTATCGGATGCCCTACCCCCACCCGAGTCCGAGTAACTTAGGATTTAAGGCATCCATCAAATTTGTTACCTTAATCCATTCTCTAAGGCAGAATATGCAAGACATACTTTTTTTTTCTTTTTGATAAGGTAAGATATCATTGATGAACAAGAAGAACTAAGAAAGTGCTACACAACCACTAAGAATATGCAAGATATACTTGTAGTTTACGAGTATAGAAAGAACTCCATAAAATTATAGCATATGGTTAGAATGCACATTAGCTAAACCCTAAACATTTTAACACCACCGAGAACCATCAACAAGGTAAATTGTATAATTTAATGCAACCATCGAGTTGATATTCTCAATATACTCTTGTCTATTTAATGCACCTATCAAGTTGATACTCTCAATTTTCTTCAACGAGCAACACAAAGTTTTCTATGAATCACATCACATTTCCACAAAATGTATACGAAGTATCCCTCCAGGAGTTGGAGGCCGTGGATAGATGATATGGACAAAATAACAGACTGCAATATAAAACAGTCAACCATCAAATGCAATTTGGTAAATGCTGTAAGTTATCAAAAAGAATAGATCGCTATCCTAAGCAAAATTATGAAATAATCTTATTAAAAAGCAAAATTATGAAATACCCCTTAGCTTCTATTTTAAGGCATCACTAGCAATGAAAAGATATTCCCACAAATGACTACCAAATAGCAGTGTCTTAAACTACACTTCAACTTCATAAAATCCATGATTCCATGTGAATCCTATTCCCTCTGAAGATTCTATTCATCCTAATCATCTCAACATCCCATTTGCGGTATGGAGAGTTATTAAAGTCTCTCATAAGGGGGTGATTTCAACAACATAGGAAAAAGAACAACCAATTTTGGAGCATTTTTATTGCAATGGTTCTTTTAAGATCGTTTTGTGGCAATGGAACAATAATAATATCTTCATCTCAAGGAATTAGCTAATTGAAACAGTGAACTCAATGCACGTCCAAGTTAAAGCTTGTGAGTCTATTGTTATCCGCTCAAATTGGATATATATTTTTGTAACCCATTCAAACTGAACTAAGCAATTGAAAAACTACGAAGCATAGCTAAAGTGGATACCAATTTAGATGGCAAGCAGAATAAGCACTCAGAGAAATGGTGAAAAACTATATACCAATAAAAAAGACTAATTAGCACGAAAATAGAAAAAGAGCATCAAAGGTTGGCTTACCTAAGGCGTGAAGATGGCTTAGATGGATCTACATACAACTGGATGCCGGATAAGAAAGGAACATAATACTGTATAATTGAGTCTTTCCCATTTAACAACAGTGGTACGCCCACTCCATAGACACTCCACTCACTAAAAGCTTCCCAGAGATCCCCAAGGCAATAATAGGGATTTGACTCTGCTTCCCTAGTTCTACGGCCTCTTACATTCACCTGTCCATACAAAGCTTGAGAAATTGATAAATATTCTTCATTTTGATGCTATTCATTCTTAATGCAACAAATAAATTGCAAAAATAATGCATATCGGTCAAAAAATAAAATCATCACTTGATTCCTAAATGTGAGAAATGTGAAGATAACATAAAATCTTGAAATCTAAACCAGAAATCTTAAAATCTTGAAAGCAAATCAAACAGCATTTGCTTCCTAAATATGAGAACAACAATTACTACCTTTACTATAACTATTACCCCTAAATCACAAACTGGTTTGGCTAATATGATTCTTCAATATCCGTTCCACTCCAAATATAAAAGAGGAACGTTAATGAAAAATAAAAACTTGAAATCTATAAGCAGCTCTCGCCTCATAGGCAAGCAAGGACGATAGTTTGAGCGAGCAAAATGAAAAAGCAAAATCCTGCTTCTATAAAGGTTGTGTTACTTATAAAAATAAAAAAACTACTACTAGTAACTTATAACTTAGAAATAACTGAAACACCTCTTATACCTCAGAAAAATGCAGGGCGGGCACAAAAGGAGTAACAGATTCAATCAAACTATCCAAATTAGTAACATTTACTGGCGGCGGCCGTGGCGGCGAAGCAGCGGAGCAAAAGGAGGGCGTTTTCGACAATGTCGTAGTCGAATCGTCCGAGTCCATCCGGTTCCCAGCCGCCTCAGCAGCAGGCGCCTCAGCTTTATTAGCTGCTCTCTGCAACTGCTGCTGCTGTTGTTGTTGTTGCTGTTTCTGTAACTGCTGCTGCTGTTGCTGTTGTAATAGCATCTGCTGGTGCCGGCGCATAGCAGGAGGATTGTAGAATCGGTCACCGCCATGACTCCGCGACACCGCGAAGCTTCCAGAACCAGCCATTATTACTCCCAAATCTGTGTGTGTAGTTAATTAAGCTGCTTAACGAGTCTAAAATGGTGAAATTAAGTTAGCGAAAATTGATAGATTTGTGAAATGGGATTGAATTGAAGTGTGGAAATATCAGAATCTGCGGGTTTACTTGATTAGGGTTTTGGAGGTTTTTGGAGGTTGAAACTTTTGTTGATTTTTCGGAGTTTCTGAAGGCGAAAAAATAAAAGGAAAATAAAATTTAAAAGGAAAAAGGAAAATAGGAGACCGAGTTGTGGAGAGGAGAAAAGGGGTTTGAGCTTTCACTTTCATGAGCAGTCGTTTTGTGACGCGTGTATTACTCTTTGCCTTCAACCAATTAGAGACACTGTGATGCACCGTGTTTTACCCCCTCGGTACTTGAATATTGCCATGTGCCCTTTGGTTCCCGGTTTTTGCAACAACTTTTTTTTTCAATTTGATGGGAAGTTACGTATTAACATTTGTAGCCTACGAGGTACTAGATTAGTTTGGTGGTTTTTTTGGTCTAAAATAGTTAGGGGCAATGTTGAGTTTTATTATTTTTTATTTTTGATGCATTATCCATTTATAAATCATTATTTTTATTTTGAATTATTATTTTTTTTTTTCTTTCTTGCTTTCTATGTTTCTTTTACCATACGATGCAGTGAATCTAATACTCTCTTCTTTTATTTTTTTATTATATTGAGCGGAAAATCTTTCGGAAATAATCTCTCTACCCCTTATGATAGGGGTAAGATCTGCGTACATACTACCTTCCCCAAACCCCACTTGAGGAATTTTACTGGGTTGTTGTTATTGTTGTTGTTTTCTGCAACTTTTCGGTTTGTTGATTCTAAGTTTCAAACCTAGTAAACCTCTTCCAATTTGTAGAGCTGTCAATATGGGTCGGACCGGACTAGCCTAGTCCAGTTTATGTGGGTTTTAGCAATTGATGGATTGCGCAGGACTAGCCCACCATTTTAATGGGCATTATATATTCAGTCCACCACAGTCTTGTGTGGGTCGCGAACCACATGGGTCACCTCACCATTTTTCAAAATATAAAGTGTGTTTGGTATAAAGGAAAATTTTTTCTGGAAAATTTTTTTCAATTTTCTCATGTTTGGTTGGCTTAAATATTTTTGAAAATATTTCCCTTGTCAATTCATTTTCCTCAAATTGGAGGAAAATATTTTCTTTATCAAATAAAGAAAAATATTTTCCAAAACTCTTTCTCAACATTCCTCACCCTCATCGACTCACCTCACCCCCTCTCCAAAAAAAAATTTTTAAAATTTTAATTTTTACGTTACCATCCACCCTACTACCCCTCTATCCCCCACCCCCAACCCCTACAAAAAAAATATTTTTTTACTTTATTTTTTTTTCTTGCAATTTTAAATTTCTATTTTTTTATTTTCTACACCACCCACCCCCACCCCCCCAAAAAAAATTTTACTTTTTTTTTGTAATTTAAATTTTTGTTTTTTTTTGTTTTACTACCCCTCCCCCCAGCCCCACCACGCCCCCTAACCCTCCGAAAAAAAATTAAAATATATTTGTCAGTTTTTAATTTTATTATTTATCGATTTAAAGGCTCAAAATTTTACAAGTTTCCAAATTATTAGTTTAGAGGTTTATATGTTTGGAAGTTTACGGGTTTAGAAATTATAAAGTTTAGGGGTTCGAAAATACGCGATTTTTGCGTTAAAAAGTAAAGCATTACATTAGTTCCTTTAGATTGTGTCAATTTTTAGAGATTTCGGGTGGGGGAGCGGAAGGGGTGGGGGGAGGAGAGTTGCATAAAAAATATTTTCCTAAAAAAAAAATTTCTACTCTCTAACCAAATAATAGAAAATATTTTTCGGAAAATATTTTCTACTTACCAACCAAAGAAAAGAAAATAAGTGATAAAACCACTCTTTTTTCATGAAAACATTTTCTATGAAAATATTTTTCATGGAAATCATTTTCCTTCGTACCAAACACACCCATAATTTTTATATTTTTTCTTTAAGTTCTTACCTAAAAAATAATAATTATTTAAAAGTTAAAAAATATTTTATTGGAAAAAATTTGCAAAACTTAATAACATTTTATATTGTTCCAATATATTACAATAAACACTAAAAAAAAGTAAAAAAAACAAGACTATATTTCATTCACTAAAAGTCAAAACTTAAAACAAACTATTCAAGAGCACGTTCATGATGCTTATGAGATATCCAATACATCATCTTAATCAAACGCATTTGAATCTGGTTGTGACAAGGTTGTCTTAACATCTTCACTTTCATCTACAATTTATATGTAACATTAATTAGTTAAATATTAAAAATAATTAAATTTAAAAATTTTAATATTTAAATTCACATAAAAAACCTACCAGTTTAAGTTTGGCAAAACCCGTGCAGCCAATTTTGAGTAGTAACAAGTGTTTGGACATATTCATAATAAATGCAACTTATGTACTTTGTAAGAACACTCCACCAATGCCAAATATTGATTATGTTGCTATAATGGTAATAAGAATATTAAGTACATCACCCAGCATCATTGAAAGATCGTGATATTTTCTAGAATTGTCCTTCGAGTACATGACAACATCCATCTACTCAACTTTGCAAGATCAAGTTTTGGTTCCTTTTAGTAAAGATCAAATTCTAACTTTCCATCTCTAAAGGCACTATATTTTTTATTTTTTATATATTTTAAATCAATATTTTATTAGGCCCACGGGCCGGCCCGGTCCAACATTAGTCAAGCCCCATGGGCCACGGGCTTACTTTGTCGGGCTTAAAAGCCTCATTTTTAAACGGGCTCCAAAAATTCTAGTCCGACTCTGTTAAATCACGTGATGGGGCTAGCCCAACGGGCCAAGCCCATATTGATGGCTCTATTAATTTGTGACGTGATAAGAAGAAGACTAAAAATATGCAATCGATCCATGAGTTAGCTTGGTGCGTATCTGCTTCAATAGATAGAAAAAATCACCTAATAATCCCATAGCATTTGTTATTTTTGCTAAGATTTCTCTATTTTTAGGACACAATAGTCATTGTTAGAGGATCTAGAGCCCATTTGGCTTAGCTGATTTAGAGTAGTTGATAAGTATTAGGTGATGAAAAATACTTTTAAGTGTTAAAGCTAATTTAAAAAATTACGTGTTTGGATAAAAGTGCTAAAATTAATAATATGCAGCTGAAAAAACTGGATATACGAAGAGTTTTGTTTTAAAAAGAAGTATTTTGGTGATAGAATAGTTAATATTTTGGTCAAACATAAAGTGCTAATAAGCTCAAATTTGATAAGTTGGGGGAGACCAACTTATGGCTTTTGGCTTATTTTTTGCTTATTAACTTATAAGCACTTTTAGTTTTACCAAACCTGTAGATAAGCCAAAAAGTACTTATAAGTTAGTTTGACCAGCTTATAAGCTTAGCCAAACACCTTCATAGTTGGAACTTATCAAAATGGCGAGCCAGCATATACACTCGGATAAGTGAATTTATGGTTTTTTTTCCGTAAAATTAAATATTTTATGTGTATATTTTTTAAAATTAGTATAATATTAAAAGTTGGCACTCATGATACAAGAAGGTTGAGTGAGCAACTTATTTAAGGTTGAGTTAATTACCAATGAACAAGGATCAATTTGATAGTATACAGTATTTGTAAAATAATTCTGAAAAATATAAATGAACATAAACAAAAATGTGCACGAAATAACAAACACTCAATTTGAGCCCACTAAATTCAGAGTGTTTCCTTAAGGAATTTAATCCCCTCCTAGTACCCAAGAGGTTTTGGATTATTTCCTCCCAGGATAGAACGAATTACACACTGATGTATTGGTACTTCAAATCCTAGTGTTTCAGCGAACTCAAAGTTCAGTAGCAAATCACACTTACTATTGCTTTCTTTGAAATTAAAAAATGCCGAAGAAAGGAGGAGAACTCAGAAAATTCGTATGAAAATTCTGAGCAGAATAGTGTTGTATTTATAAAAATTAGGCTAAAATTTGAAGATGTGCAACTCTTCGGAATGGTTGTTTATGTAAAACGGTCACAGCGTAAATGCCATTACATAAATGGCTATTTACTAAATAATATAGAAAAAAAACTGAAGAGGGTAGTTAATTTTCTATTACCAAAATAGAAAAATTGTTTGGAGGATTTAAGATTAATATTTATTTTAATATATATTATATTATTAAAATAAATATTTAATAATATTTTTGTTAATATTTTACTATTAACAAATAAATTTTGTCCGATAAATTAATCAATCAATCGATCGATCATTTGACAAAATTCAAATCTATATCTAAATCGAAATCCAAATCTTGAGTTATCTTGTCCATGATCTTGAGTTAGCTACCATTGTTCATGCCTTGAAGATCTGGCGCGGTGTGCCTTGTGAGATATATACTAATCACTGGAGTTTGTAGCATCTGTTCAAGCAGAATGACCTTAATTTGCAATAGAGAAGATGGCTACAGCTGTTGAATGATTATGACATTACTTTCTTGTATCAACCGGGAAGGGCCAATATAGTGGACGATGCTTTGAGAAGCCGGGCAGAGAGTTTGGGGAGTTTGGCTTATTTACCACCAGCAGAGAGGCTTATAGCGATGGATGTTCACGCCGTAGCTATCCAATTTGTGAGATTGGATCTTTCAGATCCCAGTCGGGTTCTAGCTTGTGTGGTCTATCGGTCTTCCTTGTTTGATCATGTTTGGGAGCGTCAGTTTGATGACCCTTATTTGCTTGTCCTCAAGGGAAAAGTGTTGTATGGCGATACTCGAGATGTGACTATTGGTGATGATGGAGTATTGAGGATGCAAGGTTGAGTTTGTGTACCCAATGTCGATGGGCTTCGAGAGTTGATTTTAGAGGAGGCCCATAGTTCGCGATATTCCATTCATCCGGGTGCCACGAAGATGTATCAAGATTTGAGGCAACACTATTGGTGGAGGTAAATGAAGAAAGATATAGTTGGGTTTGTAGCTCGGTTTCTTAATTGTCATCAGATGAAGTATGAGCACTAGAGGCCGGGTGAATTGCTTCATCAGATAAAGATTCTAGAGTGGAAGTAGAAGCACATCACTATGGACTTCATATTTCGGCTCTCATAGACTTAGGAGAAGTTCGACACCATTTGGGTTATTGTGGATCGGTTGACCAAGTTCGCTTATTTCATTCCTGTGTGTTCCACTTATTTTTCGGAGCGGTTGGCGGAGATATATATCTGGGAGATTTCCCGTCTGCATGGTATTCCAGTTTCTATCATTTCATACATAGGTACTCAGTTTACATCGTGATTTTAGAGAGTCATACAATAGGAGTTAGGTATTCAGGTGGACTTGAGCATGCCATTTCACCCTTAAATGGACGAACAGTCTGAGTGCACTATTGAGATTCTTGAGGATATGTTTCGTGCGGGTATGATGGAGTTTAGGGGTTCTTGGGATCAATTATTGTCATTGATAGAGTTTGCTTACAACAACAAGTATCAGTCTAACATTCAGATGGTACCGTATGAGGCCTTATATGGTAGGCGGTGTAGATCTCTGGAAGGTTAGTTCAAGCCAGGTGAGGCTAGGTTATTGGGCATATACTTAGTTCAGGATGCTTTGGAGAGAGTCAAGGTAATTCAGGATAGACTCCGTACAGCCCAGTCCAGACAAGAGAGCTATATGGACTGGAAGGTTTGAGATATTTCCTATGTGGTTGGAGAGCGGGTTCTACTTCGGGTTTCGCCTATAAATGGCGTTATGAAGTTTGGGAAGAATGGAAAGTTGAGTCCGAGGTTTATAGGCCCTTTTGAGATATTGAGGCATGTTGGTCAGGTTGCTTACGAGCTTGCCTTACCTCCCATCTTGGCAAGAGTTCATCCGGTATTTTATGTTTCTATGCTCCGTATGTATCATAGTGATTTGTCGCACATGTGGATATTAGCTCAATCTAGTTGGAGAAGTATCTATCTTATGTTGAGGAGCCAGTGGCAATATTGGGCAGACAGGCCAGGAAGCTGAGGTCAAAAACATCTGTATAAGTTTAGTGGTAGGGTCAGCGGGTTGAGGATGCGACCTTGGAGACCAAGCAGGATATGCGCAACCAGTACCCTCCTATTTTCACTACTTTAGGTATGTATTTGTGCTTGTTCGAGGACGAATGAATGTTTGAGTGTGGGAGGATGTAACAACCCAGCCATTCATTTTTGGAATTTATGCCCTGATCCCCTATTAATTGCTTTCTCCAAGTTTATTTCTGCTATTTTGATATGCCGGGATGTTCGATTTTGAGTTTCGAAGGGTTTTGGGACACTTAGTCCTTAAATGAGAACTTAAGTGTTGGAAATGCCAAAAGTTGAATTTGGAAGTTCTCGGTTCGATAGTGTGAACAGTAGTTCCGCTATATCATTTGAGATGTGCGTGCAAAGTTTCTGGTCATTCAGAGGAGGTTTGGTAGAGTTTTTGATCGAAAATGTGTTTTTAGAGTTTTTGAAATTCTTAAGGTTAAATTCGATGAAAAATAGGTGTTTTGATGTTGTTTTGAGCGTTCTGAAGGTTGGAAAAAAAGATTGGATGAAGTTTGGTTGAGGTCTCGGGGGCCTCGGGTGTGTTTCGGATGGTCCACGAGTTTTTTTTAGAACTTGTTGAATTGCAGAAAATCTGTCAACTGATATCCTTCTTCGTGTTCACGTCTTCTCCTCTATGTTCGCGAAGGGTAATCTTGGAGGAGGAAATTATTGTTCTTCGCGTTCGCGTATAGCTTCCCGCATTCGTGAAGGTTTCCATTCCCCCTTATTCGCGTTCGCGAAGGTTTCCCTTCCCCCTTCTTCGCGTTCACATAGTACAATTAGGCGCTGAGGGGCTGTGACTATTTTCTTCTTCGCATTCGCGTCAATGACTTCGAGTTCATGTAAGCCCCTTCTTTTTACTCACCGTGTCCGTGTCCATTATCTCGCATTCGCGATGGCCTTTCCCTTGGCAGCTTCAGTTTCTTCTACGCGAACGTGATTGTCCTTCCGCGTTTGTGATGCACAAACATATGGGCAGAGAATTTAAAACCCAAAATCGAGGGTTTAGACCATAACTCATATTTTGGACTTGGGAGCTCGAGAGATCACGATTTTTTAAGGGATTTTCACTTGTGCAACTTGGGTAAGTGATTCTCACTCAGTTTAGACTAAATTCCATGAATCTTCACTTAAATGCATCCTTTAATTTTGAAATTTTGGTAGAAATTTAGGGAAAACTCTTAGACCAAGAGATTGGGGTTTGATTGGGTTTTTGTCACGACCCAAACCTCGGTCGTGATGGCGCCCAACACATTGCTAGGCAAGCCTGACCATGATTTCCAGATAACCAACCCATTTATTATTTAACACTGATTCATTAAGGTTAATAGCTTATTTTCATAACAGAAACAACAAATGCGGAAACAAAATATATGAAATACAGCCCAACAAATATGGTGTCATAACTCGCAAGTTTGAGCCTCTAACAAAAGGAAAACATCCTATACAATCCAAGTCTAGATAGAATAGTAAAAGACGTAAATGAGAGGAAGGAGAGAGATCGGGTCCTGCGGACGCCGGCAGCTACCTCGATGTCTCCTCGGATAACCGTAAAAATATCAGTTGCGGATAGCTCAACTGCCCTCCTGGACACCTGTATCTGCACATAAAGTGCATGGAATAGGGTGAGTATCTTTCAACTTAGTGAGTAACAATAATAAGTAATAACTGAAAGTAAGAACACATGCATTATCACTAAACAGTTCTAAGAATAACCGTACGGGTAAGTCATCTCTACAATGAAAGTCCAATTCCAGTCCACTACTCTCTCACACTGATCCAACACTGATCTAGTCCTGCTGCGGCGTGCAGCCTGATCCTCACTCATACTGCTGCGGCGTGCAGCCCGATCCAATATATATGTATATATATAATGTTGCGGCGTGCAACCCGATCTAATATATATAGTGATGCGGCGTGCAGTCCGGTCCAATATATAGATATACTTCTATGGCGCGCAGCCCGATCCAATATATATAGTGTGCTCACTAGGGGTGTGTGCAGACTACAGAGGGGCTCCTTCAGCCCAAGGGGTTTAAATGGCCACATAATCTCTCTCTCTCTCTCTCTCTCTCTCTCTCTATATATATATATATATATATATATATATATATATATATATATATATATATATATATATATATTACTTTAGCGTGCAATCCGATCCAATATATGTATATGTATATACTGTTACGGCGTGCAGCCCGATCCGGTATATATATCAATACCTCACAATGGGTCCTCGACCCCATCTTAGTCAATATAGACTTGGTCTCTGGCCCACTCAGCTAGAACAGGGTATTCAACCCAAGGTAGTCTCACTCAGAGTACACATCTAGTACTGGTTCATGTTATGCTATACAGCTACGAATACGGCTGAGAGCATGTGATCAACATGATATAGGGTTCACTTAGCTTTACAGGCTTCCCTAATATTCTACAAATCGGCACAAGGCCCCAAACATGGCTAGCCCAATTACGCAGATATAAGCCCAGTCTCAGTCATTATACACATTAAACTATCAATCGGGAAGGACCAAGTCCAAATCCCCAGTCACAATATCACCACGCTCGTCACATGACGCGTGTTTCATCTCAGCATACACTGTATAGTGCAGATATGGGTTTTCAGACCCTCAGTACATTATTTATTACCACCACTCACCTCGAACCGGCAAAAGTCCTAGCTCGCTTTGCGCTTGCCTCGCAAATCAACCTCCTCGGATGCCAAATCTGATCAAAATCAATAAGAATACATCAAAATAGGCTAAATAAATATAACCCAATCGAAATAACTCGAATTACACCAAAACTACGAAGTTGCCAAAATATGGCCCACATGCCCGCTTCTTGACAAATTACAAAAGTCACATTTTCAGATTCTTATCTTGCCACGAGTCCATACATATAAAGTTTATCAAAATCGAACTCTATTTGCCCCTTCAAATCAATGATTTTCAATAACCTAGGCTTAGAGCAAAAACCTCCATTAATACACATTCAATCCTCCATTTTTAGGTGTTAACTTCATAATTTAACAATGTAATAACATAAACTTAGTCCATAATTGCTTACCTGATGAATCCTCTCGATTTTCACCTCAAAATCGCCTAAATCGCCTCTTAGAACAAAGCCCCAAATGTGATATAACTTTTAAAATTCGAACCCTTCTATTTCTATATTCACTGGTGATTTTTCGCATCTGCGGAACCTTCATCGCTTAAGCGATACCGCTTCTGCGGTTTACCCGTCGCTTCTGCGACAATTCATTTAATGGCGAGGACCTGTTCTATGGTCAGCTTCTCGCACACGCGAGACCTCTCCTGCGGAGTCCACTCTGCTTCTGCAACAATTCCCCATCTTCCCACATCCGCTTCTGCGGCAATTCCCCATCTGCCCATATCTGCTTCTGCGAAAATGGGCTCGCTTTTGCGAGCCCGCCCCTGCGAGAAATCTTCCGCTTCTGCAGAATTGCCCGAACTAGCCCCTGATCGCTTTTGCGACCTCTTGGTCGCCTCTACGGGGCCGCTTCTGCAGTTCCCCATCCGCAGAAGTGGAACTGCTACTCCAGATTACACCAGCAATTCCAAAACTTCAAAATTCACCCGATCGACCCTCTGAAAACATCCCGAGGCCCCCGGGGCCTCAACCAAAAATACAAATCCACTATAAATCATCACACGAACTTGTTCCAATCATAAAAACATACCCTCAAACACACGAATCATCAAATTAAGGTCGGTTCAAGCCTAAGATTCAACCAAAACTTCTGAAATCTACATTCTATCAAAAACCCGACCAAACTATGTTCAAATGACCTGAAAATTTGCAGACATATCCAAAATTATCGAACGAAGCTACTGTAACTGTCGGAATTCCATTCCGACTCTTGGATCAAAATCTCACCTGCCGATCGGATTCCGCCAAAATTCCAACTTAGCCAATTCAAGTCTAGTTCTATACCGGACCTCCAACTTCATTTCCGATCACTCTCCTAAGCCACAAATGACCTCTTGAAGCTAATAAAATCATCATAATTCGATTTCGATCCCTCTAACTTACAAGTCAACATCCGGTTAGTTTTTTCCAACTATTCATTCATCAAAGAAACTATTTGTCTCATTTCCAACCACGATGCGAATTGACTCAAACTCACCAAACGAATATATTGAAACATGAACAAGCATATAACGGGGAAAACGGTATGGTAACTCACGTGATGACGGGCTGGGTCATCATAGTTTTTGACATCCAATTCGAGAGATTCTTATATGAATAGACTCGTGTGAGGATTCCAAAAATATAAATTTTATTCGATTCTGAGACGTGGGCCCGAGGGGCATTTTGGTTATTTTATATAATGTAGTGTATTAGCTTAGAATTTGATTGTAGAATCTACTTCTTGAAGTATTATTTACATTATGAAATGGAATTGAATATATTTGGGCCATTTGGAGTCGGATACTCATTGCAAAGACGTGGTTTCGAGTTGATTTGAGATTTATTCGAGGTAAGTGGCTTGTCTAACCTTGTGGGGGGGACCTTTTCCCTTAGTATTATTATTGTGGTAATTGAAATGCCTCGTACGTGAGGTGACGAGTGCTTACTTGAGATAATTGTTGAAAAATCTTATTTTCTTTAAGTATCTCAATTGAGTTCCTCTCTCCTGCTTCATTTGCTTGTGTAATTAGCCCGTTGTTAGTTTAGAAAAGTATATTTAGTAGACTTAATTGTCTATTTGCTCAATTTTCCTTAATTGCAATACATGAAGCATGTTAGGCTAGACTTACCTGTTTACTTAGCACGAAATCTAGCCTTGTTGAATAGTTTTGTGTTGTTGTACTGTGTTTTACTTCGGGACTACAGGATGGTATCCTGGGAGCTCCCCTGCATGTTTACTTTGAGTCTACGCGACGGTATCTCGGGAGCTCCCACGTATGTTTACTTTAGGACTACGAAATTATATTACGGGAGATCCCCCTGCACATTTATGAGTTAGACTACGGGATTGCACTCGAGAGACTCCACCAGATATGATATTTATATTTGAGGGCTACAGGACGATATCCTGGGAGACCCCTAATTATTATTTTGGAGCTGCGTTGTAGTATCTTAATGTGTTTTTACTTGCGCTTATAGTAGTTGATGTTGCCTTCATATTTGTATTACTCATTATATTATTTAATTCATTCTATTAAACCATGTATCTCATTTAACCTTAGTAGGGCCCTGACCTTCCTCGTCACTACCCAATCGAGGTTAGGCTTGACACTTACTAAGTACCGATGTGGTGTACTCATGCCTCATTTGCGCATGTTTTTCATGTGCAGATTCAGGTACTTCTTCTCAGGCCTACCATCCTTGAGGGAGGCAACTACTTAGAGACTTCGAGGTACACCTTCCGCGTCCACAGACCGAGGAGTCCCTTTCCATTCATGTTTTGTAGTATTTGGCTCTTCTGTACTTTTTGTTCTTATTAGACAAATTCTGAAGTTACAACTATGTAGTATTTCTTTTTCCTTACTTTGTGATTCATGAGTTTTCGGGTCTTGAATTTGGATATTGTCTTGAGTTATATATATGGCGTATGCCGAGCGAAACATTTGAACATTATTATTGCTTTATTTCTATTTTAAATTAAAATTGTTTTACTTCCGCAAGTTGGTTATATTCTGTAAATCTGGACTTACCTAGTCGTAAGACTAAGTGTCATCATCACAGAGGGCGAACTGGGGCCTATAAAGGGGAAACAAAATAAAGTTGAAACTCACTTGAGTTTGCAAAATGATCTTAAGGCAGGCCCTATGAATAATCATCATAAAGTTGAAGCAAAGCTTGCCTATAAAAATGATATTTTTGAGGGTCTTGCAGAAATTACTCATTTAGAAGCTGGAGACATCTTTGAGCATCATAACTGAAGGCTTATTATTGGGAAAAATTATAAGAATAAATGTATTTCTTTTTATGAAGTTCATATTTTGAATAAATTTTTTATGTTGTTGGTATTTAATTTCATGAATATAGTTTCTTTTATTCTTAAAATTTCAATATAACTTATGATGTTTTTTTTTCTTCTTGAAGAATATGAAAACTTTCTAGTCTTCAGTTGGCCGTATGAATAATAAAGAAGAAATGTATATTATGGATAGTGCTAAGATGCTCACTATATTAAAAGATAAGAGATATTTCTCTTATTTAATTATGAAAGAAGCCAATATAATTATAATATCTTGTAGTATAAAATTAATTGAGGGCTCTGGAAGAGCTATTGTATTACTACCAGGAGGAACTATATTGGCTATTAATGATGCATTATATTGTAGTAAGTCTCAAAGAAACTTGTTGAGTTTCAAAGACATTCGCCAAAATGGTTATCATATTGAGGCTGTCAATAAGGGAACGGTTGAATACCTTTATATTGTTATAATAAAAGCGAAAAAGAAGTATGTGCTTGAAACACTTCCTGCATTTTCCTCCGGATTATACTACACTAATATTAGTGTAGTTGAATCACATGCCATAGTAAACAAGAAGTTTACTAATTATTTTATTATTTGGAATGACCGATTGGGCCATCCCGGATATAATATGATGTGCGAAATAATTGAGAATTCACATGGTCATTCATTAAAGAACCAAAAGATTCTTCAAACTAAAGAATTCTATCGTGCTGCATATTCTCAAGGAAAACTGATTATTAGACTATCAGTAATTAAAGTAAGAGTTGAATCCCGTGTATTTTTTGAACGTATACATGGTGATATATGTGGGCTCATACATCCTCCATGCGGACCATTCAGATATTATATGGTTTTGATAGATGCATCTACAAGATGGCCACATATGTGCTTGTTATCAATTTGCAATTTGGCCTTTGGAAAGTTACTAGCTCAATTAATAAGATTAAGAGCACTTTTTCTATATCATGCAATTAAGACATTTCGTCTTAATAATATTGGTGAATTTACGTCCCAAGACTTCAATGATTATTGCATATCAACTGGGATAACAATTGAGCATCCAGTTGCTCATGTTCATACTCAAATGGTTTAACATAATCATTGATCAAATGCCTCCAATTAATTGCTAGACCAATGCTTATGAGAACAAAACTTCCTAATTTAGCATGGGGCCATGCTATTTTTCATGCTGCAGCTCTTATGCAGATCAGACCTACAAGTTATCATAAAGTCTTCCCAATACAATTGGATTTTGGCCAAGAGCCAAATATTTTTCATTTTAGAATATTTAGATGTGCAGTATATGTTCCAATTGCTCCACCACAACGTACAAAGATGGGACCCCAAAGAAGATTGGGGATATATGTTAGGTATGAATCTCCTTATATTATAAAATATTTGGAACTTATGATTGGAGATTTATTTACGGCAAGATTTGCTGATTGCCATTTTGATGAATCGGTATACCCAATATTAGGGGGAGAAAATAAAAAATTACAAAAGGAGATAAATTGGAATGTATTATCACTATCTCATTTAGATCCTCGAACAAAGCAATGTGAACATGAGGTTCAGAATATAATTTATTTGTAAATTATTGCAAATTAACTGCAGATGCATTCACTAACCTACGAAGAGGGACTAAATCACATATTCCAGCTGCTAATGCCCATATTCGAATTGATGTCCCGTTTGGATAATCTATAAATACAAATGAGTATAATCCACGTTTGAAACATGGTAGACCAATTGGTTCCAAAGATAAAAATCCTCGAAAGCAAAAAGGAGCAAATGATCCAGGAGATCATAATATAGAGGCAATTTCTCAAAAAGAGCCATGTGACATAAAAAATTATAAGACTTCAGAGAAGATCCAGATACCCAAAAATAATAAGAATGAAGAGATCTCAATAAGTTATGTCTCTACGGCAAAAAGGTGGAACCGAAATAATATTATTGTCGACTACATTTTTGCTTATAATGTTGCTATTGAAATAATGCAACAAGATAAGGATCTTGAACCAAGATCTGTCAATGAATATAGACAAAGAAATGATTGGCCAAAATGGAAAGACGCTATCGAGGCAGAATTAGTGTCACTTGAAAAACGTGAAGTATTCAGACATATAGTCCGAACACCTGAAAAAATAAAGCCAGTGGGATACAAATGAGTTTTTGTGCGAAAATGAAATGATAAAAATGAAGTCGTTAGATATAAATCATGACTTGTGGCACAAGGATTTTCGCAAAGACCTAGCATTAATTATATGGGGACATATTCTCCTATGGTGGACGCAATCATTTTTAGGTATCTTATAAATTTGGCAGTCCATGAGAAACTTGATATGCGTCTAATGGATGTTGTCACAACCTATTTGTATGGCACATT
The DNA here is from genome assembly GCA_032618575.1 of Nicotiana noctiflora. NCBI lineage: Eukaryota > Viridiplantae > Streptophyta > Magnoliopsida > Solanales > Solanaceae > Nicotiana > Nicotiana noctiflora. Next base: position 37,860 of record JASVEL010008518.1, read on the forward strand.
AGATAACGATATTTATATGAAAATCTCCGAAGGGCTTAAAGTTCGAGAAACTAATAAAAATTTTCGGGAAACTTGTTCAATAAAGCTTCAAAATTTCTTATACGGATTGAAATAATCAGGTCGAATGTGGTATAATCGCTTGAGTGAGTATTTGCTGAAAGAAGGGTATAAAAATAATCCAATTTGTCCCTGTGTATTTATAAGAAGTCTAGAATCAGAATTTGTTATAATTACTGTGTATGTGAATGATCTAAATATCATTGGAATCCTGGGGAACTTCTAAAAGCATTAGACTATTTGAAGAAAGAGTTTGAAAGATCTTGGAAAGATTTTTTTTTTGTCTTGGACTACAAATTGAGCATATGAAAGATATAATTTTTATCCATAAATCAACTTACACCGAAAAGAACCTAAAGCGTTAATATATGGATAAAGCATATTTATTGAGTACCCCCGATGGTTGTGAGATCACTTTATATAAGTAAAGATCCATTCCGACCTCATGAAAACGATGGAGAGCTTCTTGGTGATAAAACTCCATATCTTAGTGCAATTGGGGCACTAATATATCTTGCAAATAATACTCCACCAGATATAACTTTTGCAGTAAGTTTATTAGTAAGATTTAGTTCCTTTCCAACAACAAGACACTGGAACGATGTTAAGCATATTTTTAGATACCTCCGAGGGACTATTGATATGAGAATATTTCATTCTTATGAACCCGATTCACATTTGATTGGTTATATAGATGCAGATTATTTGTCTGACCCACATAAATCCCGATCTCAAGCAGGCTATCTATTTACTTGTGGGGGTATATCTATTTCATGGCATTCACAAAACAAACTTTAGCTGCTACATCTTCCAATCATGCAGAGATAATAACTATTCATAAAACTAGTCGAGAATGTGTATGGTTGAGATGAGTGACTCAACATATTCTTGTGGTCTTTCTTTAAAAACGAAGATTCTAACGATATTGTATGAAGACAATGATGTTTGCATAGCTCAACTTAAAAGAGGATATATCAAATGAGACATAACAAAGCACATTTCACCAAAGTTCCTTTTCACACACGATCTTCAGCAAAATGGTGAGATATATATTCAATAAATCTGTTCAAGTGACAACCTAGCAGGTTTATTCACTAAGGCATTGCCAACATCAATATTTGAGAAGTTAAGACATAAGATTGGATTGCGTCGTCTCCGAGATATCAAATAAAGCTTTCGTCGGGGGGGGTATAATACGCGTTGTATTATTTTTACCTTAACCAAGGTTTTGTCCCAAGTGGGTTTTCCTGGTAAGGTTTTTACGGAGGCATCACTCAATGCGTATTACAAGATATGTGTACTCTTTTTCCTTCACTAGGCTTTTTTCCACTTGGTTTTCCCAGTAAGGTTTTAACGAGTCACATTATCTTTCAAATGAACATCCAATGAGGAGTATTATAAATAAAATGAATGTATATGGATATTCATTTAATCCATCCATACATTCTATACAATGTACTATTTGGATAAATGTACTTATTAATTCCTAATATGTATCTAGTGAGTTTTAGGTGTATCTTGTATAGTATAAAGATGACTTTTTTTCGCCTATGGAAGAACACACAAAAACACATTTAAATAAAATAATTTCTACATTCTCCTGGTATATATCTTTATCTCTATTAATATACTGTTCTATTTTGCTCTTATTTCCTAATAAAATTTAGTACTTTGTTTTGATACAAGTTTTTGTTGCCGACGAAAAAAAAAGAAAATTTGTGTTGCTTATCCCAAAGAAGTAAAAAAAGTGGACCCATTTGAGTCATTGTGTGGTCGATGTTGCAAGCTTGGGAAAGAGGGTGGGTGGTTTCGGACTCAAATCAAATACTCCGTATATGAATATCATCTTCTGACCTCATCGCCCTGCCAAATTGGACCACCTCGCATGGCGATTTCTGATTCTTGATCTCATCGTCACTCCACAACCAACGTAGCCAAAACAAATCCCTTTTGTGAAAATTAAATCTTGAATTGCCGCTTTAATAGAAAAACCTGGTGGGAAAAGGGGGAAAATTCAATTGTTGAGTGAGTGAGTGGTGAAATTTGGTTATTTGGAGTTATACCTACTGGCCATGCGACTGTGGTTCTGTGCGATCTCCCTCTTAAAAGAGGACTTTAAGAATCAAGTTCAAGTCTTTTATATCTCTGCAGCTGCTCTTTCCTTTGTAATTAATTGCCCTAGATTTAGCAATAGCAATGGCCGCTGATACTCATGGCCCTACTCCCAAAGGCCTGCTTTGCAATGCTGGTGCTGGTGCCGCTGCTGGTAAAGATTTTTTAAAAAGAAGAGAGAAGTACTTCTTTTTTTACTTTCTATTTTATCCTTCCTTTGTTTCCCCAATTGACCATCAAATTCTAATTAGGGTTCTTGTGGATATGTTTAAACGTATAATATGGACATGGATTTTTATGTCTGATTGATTAGTTTGGAATATTGACACATTACTGAAAGTTATTGCTCAATTAATATGTTGCAGGAGTAATAGCGGCTACATTTGTGTGCCCTTTAGATGTTATCAAGACTAGGTTGCAGGTTCATGGGTTGCCAAATATAGGAACTGCTAACGTTAGAGGTAATTGCCTTAATTGATATGTTAAAATGATTTTTGATATAGTTGAGGTTCTTAGATCTCTCACCAAACAGCTTTCCAAGTACACATTTGATTGTGCTGTTCACATGTCGTACGTTTGGGTTTTTTACCCATTACTTTGTGTCGATAGGTGTAGATTCTATATACGTGTATATTTTAAAAATGAATCAACTAGTATATATAGTTTTGGTGGAAAGCAGTTGTTGCAGTCATAGTAAATCCACCTCTTATACTTGCTCATGCATGCTTATATTGGGATTGATAATCATCTGCCATCAAGTTACAGTTAAACATACGAAAAGATGAGTCGAGAAGTAAAATTTTACAAGGTGAATATATCAGAGGCATCTGATTTTGTTTCTTTTAATCAGGTAGTCTTATAGTTGGGAGTTTGGAGCAGATATTTAAAAGGGAGGGGTTGCGTGGAATGTACCGAGGGCTTTCCCCAACAGTGCTAGCATTACTTCCAAACTGGGCGGTGAGTCAGATTACTTTTCAATTTTAACTTTAGCATCGTACTTTCATGCTAGCTTCTGGTTAAGTCTATTGTTTTATCTGGATAGAGCAAGAGCTTTTTACTACATAGCTTTTGTTTCGTCTCGTAGTTCCTGATTTTAACTTGCATTCTCTCTCTCAACTTCTGCAGTTTAACTTTTTATTGTTCTCTCTTTTAGTAATTGGTTGATAAGGGAGTTGAAATTTACTGGACTTTGATATATTGTTCTTAGGTCATGATTGTCCTATTACTACATCATTCGTGGTTTACTTGGCCTGTTTTTGCTGACACATTAAATCATGTCATTCTGCAATAACTCCCAAAAAATTTACCTGATTTTGATAAGTTTATATTTTATTTCTGTGCACTTAAGCATGACTATATACCCAAGGTAATTGTCTTACTTCTTTTTACTGTCCAAATTTGATGTGACCCAGTGAAATCTGATATGAGCATCTTTGTTTCGTTTAGTCCATGTCTTGAAATCCTTTTCTTCTTGTTGAAGGCCATCCTCCTGAATTTGTTGTGAAAAGTCTGTTTTTGATTTGACTTCTTGTCGTTCTGCTGTTACTCAGCTGAAGCCTTTGATCTTTCTAGTTTTCTGAACCTTACCAAAGGATTCATATAGCCGAGCAGAACTAATTTTGGATTGACGTGTAGTTGATTGATTGTTTGATCAACATTTCACTTGTCATTTTCACTTTTGCATTGTGTTTTTCTAAGTTCTCCTTTTTCCTTCTGGTTACTATCACAGAATATATAGAGATCTATATATACATTCTCTTTCTCCAAAAAATAAATAAATATCACAGTTAACCTGTTTATCAAAACCAAATCTACACAGCTTCTCTTGTCTCCCCGAGCAACCTATGATGACTTTTTCCAAATGCCTTCCATGGGTTGTGTGCATGCTGGTGGTCGAACATAAAAGAGATGGTGTATGTTTCCACTGAGTATATGCTGTGTAATGTAACATCAGAGTAATGGCTAACTAAATGCACTGAGTGGTAGAGCTGCTGTTCTGCATATTGTTTAATTTCTTGTCTCTAAGAGGCTAGCTAGTAGCATAAACAGTGTCCTGCACTCATTGCCAACCTATATGATATCACTGCTTCCAATACCTTTTAAGGTCTTAATCAATTTGGATAGCATCTGAAGGAATTTCTTGCAAGATGTTAACAAGGTAAAGAAATATTAAAGCGAGAAACAGTAATGTTAATCTAGAAGAAAGAAGGATTAGGAGCTAGAAACTTAAAAAGTCACAACAAGAGTTGGCTCTTCAAATGGTTGTGGAGATACACCAGTAATGTTAAGCAAGAAGAAAGAAGTATGCTGTAGAGGGGGCTGTTAGGATGGGAGATTGAAAGGATGATTTTAGTTTGGAAACCCTGGGAGATGTGCAAACACTCTCTGAGGCGTCAGATTCTTTGATATGGACTGCCAAAAGAAATGGTTTGTTTAGTATGAAGTCAAATATCGTAACTTAGGTACCGGAAATGTACATAGCTTATCCCTGACAGACCTTATCAAAAACTTATGTACGGGAAATTGCAATATACTACAGTGGTCTTGGAAAAGATCGTGGGAAACTAAAGCTTCCTATAAGGTGGCCCGCTTTAGTTGGGTGCCTATCTCACTTAACAACTACCGAGAAAAGCCTTTTCTTGCATTTCCAGTTTGCAACTCAACTGTGGAATGGACGAGCAGTGTTGTCAAAGGCGCGCTTTAAGCGCACTTAGGCCCTGACGCGAGGCTCAAAACACGTTGAGCGCTTCGCCTCGCTTTGTGGGCGCTTTAGTGTCGTATCAAAGCTCTAAGGCATACTTTTTCTTGTTAATGAGTGTAATCCTGAAAAGGCGACCTTAAACAGTTGATACTTCACTATATCGTGATTTTTTTTTTCAATTTCTTTGTCCATATATTGGTTATTCATGCTTAAAATGATTAGTCTTGGACTAACATGCATATTTTTACTTTTTCCCCTTTGCGCCTTTTTTTATTAAAGCCCACGCTTTATTTGCGTTTTGCGCTTCAAGCCCCAACGGACCTTTGAGCTTTTTTACGCTTTTCGCCTTTGATAACACTGTGGACGAAATGGTTAATATGACAGAGCGTCAAAGAAGCATTTTGGGGCTGGAGAGGATATAAGATGAAAATGGAATTGACAGATTTGGAGAAACGTTCCACCTCGTCTTAGGTGTTATGGAAGTAATGATGCTTCCAGGGTAAAGCTACATCTAGCTGTTTTATTCTAAAACATAAATGTCTTAGCTTGTTTATGTTCCTGGTAATATTTGCATAATGTATATGAAGAGGATGCTACGATAGATTTCAATAGCTCGTTATATATATATATATATATATGTATTTGATAAGGTTAAAGTTTTATTAATAAATATATATATATATGTATGTATTTGATAAGGTAAAAGTTTTATTAATAAAGCTACCAAGAAGGTACTCAAAAGTACAAAAAAACAGACAGCCCCTACAATAGCTCGTTATAAACCTGATCAGACTATGTAGAACAACTATTATTATTGTCCACTAGTCCAGCACTATCTTCGTGCTTGTCTTTATTGTAACAGTTATTTGCTTACTAAAAGTGAAGTTCTCTGAAAGATTCGTATTGCAGATCCCAACTATCTTGGGTTGATTGATTGATTTACTTACCAATGTGTGTGAATTGACTTCTCTTTAGTTCCAGTAAAAAGGTCTTTTTAATATTTCCTGCATTCCTTGCATATCAGCATATTGTTTCAATTTTAAGTGCCAGTCACAAATGGCAACACAGGGAGGCTTGCAGTTACTTTTCTCTTTCACTAACTAAAATTGAAGTTTCTTGCTTCAATTCTTGTTACGTATTTTTCTGATAAGGACTTCTATTCTTATTACATTATGGTGTTTATGCACTTAGTATTAAAGATTCGATCATGATTTTCCTCGATTTCCTAGAGAAATAATTAAGTTTATAGCAAGAGGGGTCTCATACATATTTTCCTTTTCTGCAGGTCTATTTTACCATATATGAACAGCTGAAAAGCTTTCTTGGCTCTGATGGTCAGTGGATGACCTTCTTTCCTCAAAGATGCTTTTCCATTGACTGATTACTTTTCAAATTAATTTTTGATAAACTATATTGCACTTGGTGGTAAATGCTTTTTGTTTTGGTGATTGATGTAGATGGAAGTCATCAGCTTTCGATAGGTGCAAATATGTTAGCTGCTTCCGGTGCTGGAGCTGCAACCACAATTGCAACAAATCCTCTCTGGGTTGTGAAGACGCGCCTTCAGGTGTGTTTTAGGAATCCAAATTTTGATATTTAGCTTGATCTTCTTACTTGTGTGGCTTGGTGAAAGAGGTAAAGATATTGCTAATAATCTTTTAAACCAAAGCTGGATCTGACACTAGAATAACTTTGTTAAAGTGTTTGGTATCAACTTTGGTGATGGAGTGGAACAGTATTTTGTCAAAAAACTACGAATAATAAAGCAGATGGAAGGCCCTTCTGAATTCTTATAATAACTGTAGAATTGGTCAGGGAAGGGGGAGGACTTTAAGAGAAAGACATGTACCAACTTGGCTTTCCCTTATCCTACAAGAGGAAAATGGAAAATGAAGAGTTCTTGCAATGGAACATGTGCGAGTGTTTCCATCTCCTTGTTTTTTTTAGTAACTAACTGAAAGAGGGGCGTGCGATTTTAGTTTTTATGGCACATTTGCTTCACCAACTGATCTGACAAAGGTGATCAATTGGCCTACACAAACTGCCTCAAGGTGGTACCACTATATAACATACCTCTAAGAGTTGTACAGCTAATAATACCATTGTGCATTTGCGTCTTGGGGTGGCTTTTGCGCGCTCATCAATGACTAACAGAAATAGATGGACGGATGGGTATCTGTGCAATGCAACATTGTTCTATTTCAGTTGGGATCTAATTGCCTCTTCTATATTCTGCTTTTGGGCCTTCCATAGAATTTGATCTCCTGGTCAATACTTTCTTCTCCTTGCTTCTGAATGGTTGTGTGCCCCAGTTGTATTTGTTATTTTTATCATTTTTTACTTTTAAAGTTTCCCCGAGTTTGAATGCTATATGCATGTTCCTGAACCCGGTTCTTGTTACATAATTTTACCCGGATGTGTGATAACTAGAAAAGCCCGAAAGCTGTTCTTGTCCAGTTGTTTGGTTTTTTTTGGGAGGTGGGGTGGGGTGGGAGGGTGGAATGCCAACCATCTCTTCTTTTTACGAACACAAGTCTTGGAACATTTTTAAATTGATTCTTCAATGCTAAGTTGGCCTAGTTGTCGCTGTCCTTTTGTGGTTTAGTAGGCGCTTGCACAATATTGAGTTGAAGTTGAAAAGGAAAGTAAATGAAGTTGAAATTGGTCCAAATATTTGTGGAAGTCTGAACTTCAGTCGGAAAAGAAGTTTCTGTTAGTGACTGTTAGTGAAATATTTCACTTGAATGACATTCAAACTATTTCAAATTTTCACTGAAGTTCCAACTGGAAGTAGTATGTCATGCCCATATGGGTTGGTCTTTTTAGTTTTAATCATGTTAATGTCTTGATATGCCTTGAAGATCTCATTAGCCGTCTTGCATTTTATAAGTTTGAGTGAGTGATAGACGTTCTTTGTCCCCAAGGGGTGGCTAGTTGAAGAATTGGAGTGAACTTGGGTTCAATGTCCGAATTCGAGTAGAGTTGACACTAGATTAGATGTATTCTTCCAATCCGTCTAAGACTTGGTAGACAGAGTTGCCTGACGCATGTGTGGGAAGTAGTTTGTACATGGCGGATTAGAAGTCGAGGGGTGTGCAATCTAGAAAAAGTTAGCATTTCAACTAAAAAGCAGTCTCCTACCTCTTCTCTGCGGCTGTAGTTGCTCTTCTTGCCATTTTCACCATCAATAATTCAACCATTGCCAGTATGGTTAGGCACAGTCAGCTGCCACCTCCCCTGTTATACTCCAGTTGCTGGCTACCTCGACTATCTATCTTTTATTTTCTGTGTAAAATTTAGTAGATTACAAGGGAAAGGAGGTCATATGGAGTTGGGAAGGTATCACTACGGTCTGTGTATAAATGAAATTCAAGATCTTAATGTTAAGAAGAAAACCAAACACAGCAGAACTTTTGCTCAAAAGTAAGAAAATGCGAGTGTGCGTCTTGGGTGATTGAGGGTGTTCATAGGAGGATAGGTTAGGCATCCAAGTAGGCTATCGCTAGAGATGCTAAACCCAACTTCTCACCTGCATGGCCTGGCCTCATTGTCATGCCTAAGTTGGAGGGCTTATATCGACAAGAAGTACAACATTCCATGGCTTTCAGTGTTTTATTATTTTGTGGGGACAATGTAGCTAATGCAGCAGCGAGAATTGTTACACCATGTAATTGACCAATTAATGTATATGTACTTCTGTTGAAAAAATTAATGTGAAATGATCTTTTTATTCTGGATCTGTATTGTCAATTAATTATGCCATCTAATAATTGTTAAAGATGTGTTTACCAAATATATGTTTCTGAATGCACTTCACCAATCAAAGCATTAATCATATTCTCACCCTTGTTCATTTGCCTTAACCTTCTGTAGACTCAAGGAATGAGAGCAGGTCTCGAGCCTTACAGGGGTACATTATCTGCTTTAAGGAGAATAGCATGCGAAGAGGGCATTCGTGGGTTATACAGGTCAGTGGTTTTCTTTCTTGAAATTTGTTTCTCGTAATGTTCCAAATTGCTTGTCTACCATTGTTTTTGCTGACTTGTATTGCTTTGTGGAGGACAGCGGTCTAGTGCCTGCTTTGGCTGGTGTTAGTCATGTAGCCATTCAATTTCCAACTTATGAGAAAATCAAGATTTACTTGGCCAAGCGAGGTGACTACTCACTTATGGTCATATTGTTTCCTTTCACTTCTTGTTAGTTCAGTATCTTTGTATTTGTTTTCCCACCTCTTAGAAAGGATGGCATGGTATCTAATTGTGTTGACTTGTTGTGATGATGTCAGATAACACTTCAACAGATAAACTCGGGGCCCCTGATGTTGCTGTTGCATCATCAGTTTCCAAAATATTTGCTTCTACATTGACATATCCACATGAGGTATGTTGCTATGGTGGTTGCATTGTTAATTGAGTTTAAATGGTTAACTGAAAGTCTGAAACATAAAGTGGTATTATACCATATGATACCTTGGTCCGCAATTTTACAAAAAATATTGCAAGTCAAGTTCTTCCCTACATCTTTTTTATATTTTTTGGGATATTTACATGAAATTTTGTTATTCTAGGAAGTTATAGGATCATGTTCTATTTTCTGCCCCTGCTTTCATTATATGTTCTAGCACTACCAAAATCTCTCTGCCGGGAAGGCATCTCTGTTCTCTCATTTCTGTTGTCCTTGGGCTTTGTTATTTTTGTTTGGTCAATTTATGGTTGAGACACTTCACTATGTGCTGGGAAAAGCTTAGGGAATGAAGTGTGACAAAGATGTAAACAAAATCATATGTTGGAATTTCTATTGTAGGTAGTACGTTCAAGGCTTCAAGAACAGGGGCGCCACTCTGAAAAGCGGTACTCTGGTGTAATTGACTGCATTAAAAAAGTCTTTCATCAAGAAGGAATCCAAGGCTTTTACCGAGGTTGTGCGACAAACCTAATCCGGACTACCCCTGCAGCTGTTATCACATTTACAAGTTTTGAGATGATTCACCGCTTCCTTGTAACCTTGTTTCCTGCTGATCCTCATCCTCACCCATTGTAGGATGTCGTGACTTGGGGATTCACCGTAGAGGAGTTTAGTTCATCAAGTCCTTGAGCGAGGTCGCTAATTCGGCTGCAGCAATCTCCTCATTGGTTGTGTATCTTATATCTCGTTTAAGTGTCGTAGCAACATAGAGAAGCCATCTTGGACGTTGTGAAACAAATTTGATATACCATTGTTACACTGAAATTGATGATGATGATGATGATAAAAGGTGTTGAAATGTAGGAACTAGGAAAACAAGATTATACAAGCTTTGACAAAATTCAATATTGAATGAAACTCTGTTGAGTGCATTCCTGCCGGCTTTTCATCTTGAATCATTATATTCCTCCTTGCTCAGAAGTGGAGCGACCAAGGCAAAAGAGAGAATAAGGGCCAAAGAAAAAGTTAAACAAATTAAATGTAAAAAAAATATATTTCTTTTCAAATTCAGTTCATTTATCATCATTGAAGGCCAATCAGTAGGCTTGTTTACTCAAACACTTATTATCCGATGACATCAGTGGGACATTTTTCTATAATTTAAAAGGTCATGTATTAAGAAAATATGAAACATGGCTAGAGTATAGATCCATCAACTATTTTACATAGACGTTGTTAAAACGTAGCTAGTTTATATTAGGAATTGCTGTAAAAGATTATCCTGAAGACTTGGATGACCAACTTGTAGACTTTGTGAAAAATTATTAAAGCAAGGGGAATCTACTTTTCGAAAATGAAAATATTATACTTAAGGAACAAATATCTCTGATATTTAAACTGTTGGTATTAAAGAATGATTGCCAGGTGCAAAGTCACATAATTCTTGAAATATTAGACACCTTTCTATCGGAATGCACTTTATCGACATTTAAAGAAAAAGGCAAATGTGTCACAGCATCTACTGAAAATTCTTTGGTCAATGAAACAAGAAAACATATTACAAACTACGTATTTACTATCTGAAAGTACTTGGCCAAAACTATCTATTGCATTCTTAATCTTGCAAATTTGTTTCTTTTTTCATTATATGGGGGTAGGATAGTACCAATCTCACAAATATCCTTTTAGCAGCAAAGTAACATCTGGACAATAAAATATCAAAATATATTAATTTTGCTTTTTTTTCTAAAGTTGGGTATACAGATTGTTGTTTTTCAACTTCACCAAATTGTAGTTGAGATGGTCCGTCTTTTGCTTAAGTCTTAACTTTATCCAACGTCTTTCATTTTTACCTCCAAAGAAACACATTTGTGAATCAAACAACTTTTTTTGTTTCTTCCGAGAAAAAGAATTGCTTGATTAATCCAGGATTATGATTACGTGACCTTTTATACTATTTCTAATTACATTACTTTCTCATATTTCATGACCGGTAATAATAATGCTATTATCAAAAACATTGCGAGCAGTGTTGTAAGGGCACGCCAAGAGACAGTTTTTGAACGTACAAATAAATTAAGACCTAGTTTACATGGTCGGAGCTAGAGTGCCGCCAGCGGTTTCGGCCGAACCCAGTAGCTTTCGTTCAAACGTTGTATTTATCTTAAAAAGTCTATTGAGTATGTATAAATTCTTAATTTAGAATCCAGTAACTTAAGACGATTAGAATCTCGAATCCATAAACTAGAGATCCTGGCTCCGCATCTACTAGCTTATAGTGTAACATTTGGATGAAGAGGTGTCAATGGACACCCCTTACTACTGAGTTAAAACTATGGATCAATTTTGTGCATAAACTTACAAGATTATCATGTAGTCGTTGGATTCTTTCAACAAACACTGGTAATTATTATAAGTCATTTGTAAACTGTAATACTCAGTATGATTTAAGAAAAAGAAGTCTGGTCGGTGGGCCAAAAGTGAGAAAAAGAAAACTAAGAGGGGGAAAATTTTGTTAGGAGTGCTATGGCTTTCATGATGTTATTGAAAATGGACCACTTAAGACCGATTTACTACGTTGCCTATTTCTCGACATATAATCAGTGGCGGAGATAAGATATATACGAAGAGTGTTAAAAAAAAAATTGAATTGTAGCTCACGGAAATCAAACCTGCGATCTTCTATCACCCTTGACCATTGAGCCAAACATAACATTTGCCTTGTGTCAAGGGTGTTCAAAACTTAATAGATAGAGATAAAAAATAGTTTTTGCCTTATATATACAGTGTAATTTTTCGGTGAAGGGTGTTTGAGAACACCTTTGTGCCCTGCCTCCGCCCCTGCATATAATCATACTTTAACATAGTTAATAAATTCAATCAGATGTAATGACCAGAAAATCATTAAACAAACTGTGACCTCTTTACATTGTGCACATGGACCTCGATACAAAAACTATTTTGCTTACAATCACAGTGTACACAAAAAGATGCATTGAATTTAAAGTTTGCAGTACTAATGAGTCTTAAATATAAATTGGTTTAGAGTTTAGACTTTCACAGCTAATCACAAATCTCTTTTTCTCTATACTTTTGCCCTGGCATAATCCATAAGTTAGTGTCTACCTTATGGCCCAACTCCAAACTCCGAAGGATAAGAAAGCTATGTCTTACTAACACTTCTTTTTGTCCCCCCCTTAAGATGTAAATATTATTTTTTTCCTTCAAAGTAATTGCAACAACTTGTCACTTATCTTTTTCAACAAAGGAACGGAACTCGGGAGAGTATTTTGTTTAATACACTAATCTTCTTGTTATTATCTTTTATGTTGAAACTCTTAGCCTGATTTCTTATTATTCTACAAAAGATAACAGAGGAGAAGGAAAAAAAGAAAGAGAAAAGGAGTGGATAGAGGAGGGGAAATAATATGCATAGAGATAAGACAGCATAATGACAAGTTTTACTGTGTGCGTCACACAACTGATATTAGGTGTGTGAGGTTCCTTTTTGTTTTATAAATTTGTAGACCCCGATTTTATATTTTTGGGTCCACAAAAATCTGGATGTACAAAATTGTGAGACAAAAAAGATGTCTCGTGCAACTAATGTAAGTTGTACGAGACACAAAATAAATTTTCTGAGATACATTACATCTTAATTCTTTCACCTCACTATGCTTTTGACGGTATTGTCACTATGAATTATAATGAGTTAGATTCACTTTTTCTTACTTTGCAGGGCAACAGTGCAACACTTGTGGTGTGGCGGGGGGAGGGGGGGGGGGGGGGGTTTCTTAGTCAAAATCGGGCTCGTCTACTACATGATTGATCGGGCTTGGAACATGAGAGATTGGAGATTGATCCCGAGTCTTATCGAGCTAGAACACGAGGTCAGAATATCCGTCCATGATAACAGAATCGACCCTGACCCCAAATAAGCTCGATGAAACATTCTTAGAATTACTAATAGAAGACCGAATTAATAGAAGGCCGAAATATCCGTGACCGGTCAAGTATTACGGCGAAAATCTCGGCACGTACCAATAAGGAGCCGGCAAATCAACAAATCAGGAGATTTTTACATTTTATAGAATTATACCTAAAGTAGGACTTGCCTACTTTATAAAGGCGGCCTAATTACTTGTAAAAAAATATTGTAACACGCATTCCAAAGCAATATATTAATTCTCTCATTAAACTCCTATTTTTTATGTGTCATGATACTGATCGAAGTTCATCCAATTTGAGGGAAGCTAACCTCCCAATATTGTAACTATTTTTTGAATTTATTTTATCTTTGTTTATTTCAATTACAATTCAAGTCATCACTATGTGTCTAGTTAGTCCACGTATCCTTAAAATCATTTATAAATTTAATTGTTATTTAATTTTGAGGGTAAACAATTTGGCATCTGCTGTGAGGCTAGGATAATAGTGGTTATTTGATACAAATTTTCATAAACACATGCTATTTTACACTTATTCTTTAAAGTGTCTCTTATTTTAGGTTAAAACTAAAAATGTCGAACTCTCAACCAGCACCCCTACAAGTTGACAATAAGTTCGGACACCATGGCGAAAATGACAATGTAGAACCCGAAAATGAGGTGCGCCCAGACGATCTTGGCCGCAGACTCGATCGACGTTAGCTCACATGTGGCCATCAACACAAATTTGCCCATCGATCCTAAGGACATCGTCCGTAGGGATGTTCGATCGGTTGTACGAAGCACATACAATAACAAAGATGGTGGAATCAACTTGCGGTTAATCTCAAAATGTTACAGGCTCAACAGGAGGCGACAACCCAACTCTAGAATCGGAGCCGCCTGCCAAGTAGGATTTAGCCCGAACCATCTCAGGAGACAAAGATGAACTGGTCTAAAAAATATCGAACGAGAAGGAGTCGGACACTAACCCGGTAATTATGGAGATGATCGAAGAACTAACAAAATGGATAGAGTGGGGGAAGATGAAAATCGAGGCAAATGATAAGAAAGTCGAAACCTATAATTCCAGGGTTGATCAAATCCCAGAAGCGCTGCCAGTATTGAAGGGTCTGGACTCCAAGAAGTTCGTACAAAAGCCTTTTCCTCCGAATACAACTTCCAAGCCGATCCCTAAGAAGTTCCTCATGCCCGAAATTTCTAAGTACAATGGAATGATCGACCTAAACGAGCATGTTACCTCTTACACATGTGCCCTCACAGGGAATGACTTGGAGCATGACGAGATCGAATCTATCTTGATGAAGAAATACAAGATAGATTGACTCATTTGCTATGATATGGTATCCCAACTTACCTCGTGTTCTATTGACTCATTTGCTATACTTGTAGTCTCTTTTGTGAAAGCACATGCCGGGGCTATCAAGGTCGAGACCAGGAAGTTGGACCTTTTCAAAGAGAAACAGAAGGGCAATGAAATGCTCAAATAGTTCGTGTCCCGATTTCAAATAGAACAAATGGATCTGCCACTGGTTGCTAATGATTGGGCCGTTCAAGATTTCACCCAAGGACTCAACATGCGAAGCTCGGTGGCTTCACAACAGTTGAAGCAAAATCTAATAGAGTATCTAGTTGTTACTTGGGTTGATGTTCATAACCGTTATCATTTAAAAATCAAAGTCGAAGATGATCAACTTGGGCTCCCTTCTAGGCCCATTTATCATGTCAGACCTATCGACATAGTCAAAAGAGATATCGACCATGAACCAAGGTCAAATAGGGATCGATATCAGCCGTACAACATAGATCGAAGAAGCAGTGTGTCCGGAAGACACTCTATGCAAAATGAAAGGAGAAATGATCGAGTTTAGAGCACATGGGGACTCATGAGCAAGAACAATTTCGATAGGCCTATCGGGCCTAAAGAAGCACCAATGTTATTAGAATACAACATTAGTGTCGATGTTGCTGCCATCGTATAATCTATCAGATGCATCAAGGACACCAAATGACCTCAGCCCCAATAAACTGGTCTAGCCCAAAGGGATCCTAACTAAATGTGCAAATATCATGGTAGTCACGGTCACAGAACATAGGATTTTTGACATTTGAGGAAGGAGGTAGCCCGTTTATTAAAAAACGGGCACTTACAAGAATTCCTGAGTGACTGGGCCAAAATAAATTTTAGAAATAGGGATTCTAATAAATAGACCGAACAAAAAAAACCTCAACATGTCATTAACATGATCATCGTATGGTCGATGTTCCCCAAAGGCCGATGTTAAAATGCACCAAAGTATCCATCACAAGGGAAAAACGTACTCGAGATTACATACCAGAAGGAACTTTGTCTTTCAACGATGAGGACACAGAAGGAATCGTGTATCCCCACGACGATGCACTGGTACTCATAAATAAATCTCGAGTTAAGTGTATTAATTGATCCATGTAGCTCGACCAACATTATCCGGTCAAGCGTCATGGAATAAATCGGTCTACAAGATCAAATCGTGCATGCAGTTCGAGTTAGATGGATTCAACATAGCATGTGAAACCACTAATGGGGGGATAACTATCACATCCCAAACCGATGGGCTGTTACGACCATCCGATGCCTTATCCAATACATAACATATCTTTCTTATGTTACCATCATGGGTAAATGGACCAGAAAGGTCGTCATGAGATAACCAGAATAAAACATAAGGTACTACTAGTTATAGAACAGCCCAACATGATATAGAAACTTATACATGTGACATACGGGCCAATAAGAACAACATGCTCATTTGTACACTAAAAACATAGGCTAAAAAGGCCATATAAGTATCCATATACATGACATTTTTCTACAAGCCTCTAAGAGTACATAAACGTCATAAAGATCAGGACAGGTCCCCGGGATACCAATCAATACATGTCCAAATAATACTAACCAAATAGGCAACTTCGGAGCAAGTGGAGGGCACCAACACCTTATGCTGAGCAAATAGCCTACTAGGATGACTGTCAACCAGTCTATCGGGACCTGCAGGCATAAAACGCAACATTCCCAGGAAAAAAAGGATGTTAGTACAAATAAAGTGCCGAGTATGCAAGGCATAAAAGCAATAAATAAAAGACATGAGAGAAATATGGAGTAAAGAACTCAACCTATAAGTCTGAATAGTTCTGTGAATCATGATATTTATAATGTCATGCATATGCATATAAATATCATATAAGGCCTAGGTATATGTGTACATATCATCAAGCCTCTGAGGGAATCCCATCATATATTCTCAGCCCGATCACATAATCTCGACCTCTACGGGCGAAATCATCAGCGTATACCAACTGATTATGTGGTGGTATATATATATATATATATATATATATATCATCTGGTCATGATTCAGTGTTTATATATAAATGAATACAATACATAAGATGTAAGTTAATAAGATCTTTAGGAATGTCATAAGACCAATATGCCTTCGGTTAATATACACCCATATGAATTGTTACACCCATGTTTTCGTACGCGAGAGTACGTCATAAGTCAACTGATGTTAGCTCAGAAATGAGATCATATTTGAAAGTACATAAATCAAGTTAATCATGTTATTGTGGATGTTACAAATATTTAAGATCACTAATACCAAGTACCAAGAGTGTTGGAAGGCTTAGAAGCTAAACGAAATTTTTAAATAAGTTTCGTCGAAAGTCAACAAGCTGAGATGTAAAAACGTGTATTTTTAGGGTGAGACTAGGGTTCTTAACATTATAAGAAAATTATTTTACAAGTTATTTTAGTCGTATTATAGTTGTGTGTTATGTTTTGAAGTCAAGCGATTTGTGGAATAAAAGTTGGAAAAGGTCATCACAAGTTACATTCATAAATGTGTTGAAACTTAGGTCAAATGTAGCTGAGATTTTATCCCAATATACTTGGTATTAGGTGATGATATACCTACCAAATTTAAGATTATGAGTCTAGTTTCTAATGCATTAAACTGTTCACCTATACAATATCGGAGTAGAGAGATATTTACATTTTTGTGAGACTATGCAGACTGCAGATGAGACAAGTAGGTGTGTCACTAAAACTTTTTGATAATACATTTCATGTATTATATGAGGTCATTTTGGGACATATTATATATCAAATTGAAGTTCTTGGAATTTAGTTTCTAAATCTCTTAACCGTTTGTTCATACGACATTCAGATAAAAATATATAAGCGTCGAAAAAAAGGCCAATGCTAGGTGCCAAGATAACACCTCTTTGACTTTTTAAAAGTTGATATATATAGATACGGTTTTAAATCATTTTTATCTTCATTTTTTTATAGAACACGACCAGATAACACCCAAACCTAATATGTAAGCTCTTTATAAGGGTGCTAAAGAAGATTAGCTTCCCGTGTATGAAATCAAGAAGCGATAACATTAGAACGATCCCTACGACGTAAGTATCACTATATCACCTATTTTTTTGTAGTTTGAGTTTTGGAAGGTACTTATATCGATTTTCTGTATTTGAGCTTTTAAATATCAAGGAAGGTTTATAAATTTGTTTCCTAATAGTTAGAGCTTAAGAGACGGTGATCAGAAGCTGTGAGTTCGATCTATTTCACTTTTAGTGGACCGTGTTATAGTCCACTCATGTTGGTCTCTTATTCTGATGTTTTATGAAGTTTTTAAGGATAAAAAGAGTGAAGAAACACCATATAATTATGAAATGGTGGTCTGGTCATTTGTTGTTATATTTTAAGGTTGTTTGACACTACTTGGGTTGCCATTTTATGTATGAAGTGATTAAGGTATGTGTGGGTTATTTTGTGGTATATAGTGATAGAGATAAGGTTGGAAATGATACATACATGTTGTTATTGTTAGTATATGGTACTGGAGGAGGGCCTTGTTACAAGGGAAATGCTTAATAAATTTACGTAAATGAGCTACCAGTTTAAGTTGCGTACTTAGCCTTTACTCAGCACTGATTTTGAATCTCCTTATGTTGTGGTAGACTGAGTTAAAAGAATTTCTTGGAAGGTATTAAGGATTAAATAGAGTTAAGGTATGTTAAAACTAAACCTTCCTTCATTTTGGCATGATCTAGTAACTGCATGTGTTTGATAACGAGACATATCATATTTATGAAATTTATGTACATTGTCCTAGTCTCGTAAGTTACAGCATTCTTCCTTATCGGGACTTCATATTCAGTTTAGTTTTCTCTTCTTTCATGCAAGAGATCAAAGTCTATATATACAGTATTATAGTATTTTTACCACTATCGAGCTATAATCGATGGGTATGCCCCTATTGAGCAACCTCTGATCAGATGGTAAGTTATATACTAAGCCTACTAT
>JASVEL010008519.1:0-12587 GCA_032618575.1 Nicotiana noctiflora
GAGGTTCGGGAGGAAAGGGAAGTTGAGTCCCAGGTACATTGGTCCTTTTGAGATACTCAGGAGAGTTGGAGAGGTGGCATATGAGTTGGCCTTGCCGCCCAGCTTATCCAGCGTTCATCCAGTATTCCATGTGTCTATGCTCCGGAAGTACATTGGAGATCCGTCTCATGTGTTGGACTTGAGTACCATTCAGCTTGATGGTGATCTATCCTACGATGTGGAGCTTATTGCCATTTTGGGTCGTCAGGTGAGAAAATTGAGGTCTAAGGAGATTGCATCACTTAAGGTTCAGTGGAGAGGTCGACCCGTGGAAGAGGCCACTTGGGAGATCGAGTGGGAGATGCGGAGCAGACATCCTCACTTGTTTGAGACTTCAGGTATGATTCTTGACCCGCTCGAGGACGAGCGTTTGCTTAAGAGGGGGAGAATGTGACGACCCGGCTCGTCGTCACGGGAATTACCACCCCGTTATGTTGTAAATTCATGTTTTATGCTTTTATATCAGTGTTAGAGTCTATCGGGTGAGTTAGGAGTGAATTGGATTAAAAATGAGGCATATAGCCTTTTTGAAGGAAACTTGAATAAGGAAAGTCAACCCGGAGTTGACTATTTGGTTAGAAGGCTCAGAATCCGATTCTGATGATTCGGTTAGTTCCGGGAGGTGATTTGTGACTTAAGGGAGCGATCGGAATTGAATTTGGAGGCCCGGTGTAGAAATAGGCTTGAATTGGCTAAGATTGAATTTTGGCGAAATCCGAACGGTAGGTGAGATTTTGATCCGGGGGTCGGAATGGAATTCCGACAGTTGCAGTAGCTCCGTTTGGTGATTTTGGATATGTCCGCAAATTTTCAGATCATTCGGACGTTGTTTAGTCGGGTTTTTGATTGATTGTGTAATTCGGAATGTTTTAAGGAATTTAGGCTTGAATTCGATGTGAATTATGGGTTTTGATGTTGTTAGACGTGTTTTGAGGATTGGAGCAAGTTCGAATAAGGTATTAGGATGTGTTGGTGTGTTTTGATGAGGTACCGAGGGCCTCGGGGTGTTTTCGGATGGCTAAACGGGAGAAAATGTGGAAAATTGCAGGTTTGTGATTCTGTTATGTTGTTTTCGCTCCTGCGGAAATGGGAGCGCAGGAGCGAGTCCGCAGGAGCGGACAAGAAGGCGTAGAAGCGGAGGCGACCGTTGAAGCGGAGCCTGGCCCGCAGGGGCGACTTCGCTGGTGCGAGAGGGCGATCGCAGAAGCGGTCTGGAGGCGTGATGGAGGAGTCCGCAGAAGCGGATAGTTGATCGCATAGGCGAGTCCGCAGGAGCGGACTCTTGTCCGCATAAGCGGGAAAGACCGCAGGGGCGGAGGGGATTCCGCAGGAGCGGACCCGCAGGAGCGGTCCTTGGATCGCAGGTGCGGAAATGGCCAAATAGGCCTGGGTTCGCAGAAGCGACCAATTGGTCGCAGAAGCGGTTTCGCAGGGTCGGAAAATGGTCCGCAGAAGCGAAAATCGCACTGAGTTAAGTGTATCAGAAGTTAGAAAATTTCATAAACATTTCAAACATTTGGGTCTCGGCTTTAGAGGCGATTTGGGCGATTTTGAAGAGAAACTCAAGGGAAATCATCAAGTAATCAACTATGGACTTAAACTATGATTAGTATTGATAATATTATGCAATTATATCATGAAAATGGAGGAATTTGGGGTAATTTATGGAGGATTTAGCCCTAGGCTTGAACTTTAGAAAATCAAGGTTTTGAATGGGCAAATGGAGTCCGAATTTGGTAAATTTTATATGCCTAGACTCGTATTGAGATGAGGGTTCCGAATATGTGACTTTCGTGATTTTTCGAGAAGCGTACCGAAAGTCGGGTTTTGACAACTTTGGGAATTTTGATGTAAATTGAGTTGTTTTGATTGGGTGTCGTCCCATTGGCCTAATTTGTTGTGTTTCTACTGTATTCTACGCGTGCGGAGCTTGATTCTCGTGGCAAGGGCATTGCGGAGTAGTTGTTGCGCCGTATTGAGGTGAGTAATAGATGTGGGTGATGACCAGCGGGTTCGAAACCCCGGTATACCACTTTGTGACGCCTGTATAGCGGCGAGACACGTACTCTCATGTGAGTGCGGGGTCGATTGTGATTGGGGATTATGGCTTAGTCCGACTTGTTAGCGCTGTGTTATGACATTGGCTATTCTTGAGCCGTCGAACCTCTTTCTCGGATGGTTGCATATTATATATTGTGATATTGGCCACTCCTGAGCCGAGGAACCCCCTTCTTGGGCGGTTGAGTATACTTGTGGGCCGTGAGCCAGTTATTGGATCCCGCGAGGATCGTTATCATTGTCTTATCATATTGACATGTTAGTTACTACGAGTCCGTAGCTATCTCTGTTATCATGCTACTTCCAATCTCTGGAACTTGATATTACTGTTTTCAACTGAAAAATGATAAAAGATGTTTTCAAAACTACTTTTGAGCCTGCGAGGCCGTATTTGCATATTAGCTGACTGGTAGTGGATCGGGCTGCGCGCCGCAGCGGTATATATGTTCGATCGGACTGCACGCCGCAGTGATATTGTGCTTGGGCTGTAGGAGCCCCTCCGGAGTCTAAACCCCCACAGTGAGCACGGGTACCCAAATTGGATCGGGCTACGGGCCGTAGCGGTCATATCATGCATTGCATTGCATTTAGCTACATCTGTTAGTTGTTATACTGTTTTGCTGGTACTTGTTGATACAGGTACAGTCGATATTTATTATGTGACGAGGTATTTGATTACGGCTTTACATAGTGCTTTATTGCGGATTTCTTATGCGGATTTCTTATCTGCGCTGTCTTACCCTTGTTTATTACCACTGAGTCTGGCAGTACTCATTTTACTCCCTACACCTTGTGTGCAGATCCAGGTACCTCTCGGCAGTGATTCAGTAGCTGTGCGAGGCGACATCTGTGGGATATACGAGGTAGCTGCAAAGTCTGCAGGACCCGATATTCCTTCCTACTGTCTTTTGACTATGTATTGATGTTTCTTTCCGTACTTGGTATCTTGAAAACTATTATATACCTTTGTTCATTAGAGGCTCATGACTCTTGACCCTTCGGTATATGAGAGTTGGTATATTTTGGGACTTGGTTCCCCGTTTTCGTTATATGTATCGCCGTTGCTTCGTGATTTGATATGCTTAAATGGGATAAAGCGAGCTTCTAGCTCCGTTGTTGTTGTTGATTGTTTTGTTTTCGCTGAACAATTTATTTTAAGCATTAAACATTTGTTCTCATGTAAAACTGTGTTTATTCAGTTTATGTGGCTATTTCACTTAATTCTTTAAGAAAACTAATGTTGTTGCAGAATTGAATTTTATTTTTTGGAAGCTTTGTCCCATATAACAAAATATTACTTTGCAAAATGAAAAGACGAACAGTTTCAGTGATGTTTGCCTTCATGATCATAACACCACAAAGTCGATGCTCTTTATTGCGATCAAGTATTCTCAAATTCTGAACCAATTACCCTTAGCAGTCAATGTGATGACATCATGAAATGTGAAGGAACATGGAAGGTATGGTTGTGTGAATTTGCGTGATATGATGTCAACCATAGGCATATATCTTCAAATAACACAACATCACGTTGAAAATAATACTTACCTGACGGACCTCGCTGCATTGATCATAACAGGTACGCTTCTGGTGGTTTAGACGCTTCTTCATGAAAGCAATGCAGAAGATCTTCGATGTAAAGCTTTTGGTAGTTTTGACATTCACATTGGCCTAAATCAATGTCTGCCAATTGAGAACCAGTGACCAGTCCAACAGTTCCAGTGATTTTTGCATTCACGATCATAAGACCACAAAGTCGATGCTGTTTATTGCGATCAGGTATTCTCAAATTGCATATGTTCTACTTTATAGCACCATAAATATACATAACATATTAGTCAATGTAATCATATTGTGGAATCTGAAGTAATTGTTTGGTTGTGGTTAAAAAAATCGAATATTTATAAATAGAATATATTCATCTAAGAAAGTGAATATTTTTTAGAAAAAATAAATATAATCTTCCTATCCTAATAACACTCAAAATAAAATTGTAATGCCTATTTTTTACTTCATATAAATTTGGAAAAAAATGACGGTTATAAGACAAATTTAACCGTTTTTAATTACATTTAGAAAAAAATATTCTTCATATCCTAATCCTAATAAAAATAAATTTGTAACTCCTTTTTTTAACTTTCTATAAATGTTTTTCACGCATTTGTTTAGTAGCTCTTTATTACCCGTTTCCTTTGCTCTATGGACAGTTCAGCAACTCCATCCAAACCAAACAAAGGTTATCTTAATGTAACTCAACTCCAGATGCTCCATTACCTACTAAACAAATGCGTGAAACAGATACCATCCACAATCTTCATGTTCATCCCCACTACTTCACAACTCCCCACTACTTCACATTTCACAACTTCTCACCTTTTACCATAGCCATTATATATACAGAATATTAGCTTTACTGAGAAAGTCATTCTCATTCTTAAAGAAATAACAGAAAGAACAAAGCTGTAGCAACCATCGTCTTCCATTTCAGGTTAATTTTCTCTAACACTCAATTTTCTTCAATATACTTGATTTAATATATTAACATGTACAATTTATTTTCAATCTATATTTGTTTACAAAAGTTAAGAACTCCCAAGTACAGTCACTGCGGAAAAAAATATTCAATTTTCATTTACCAAATTAAGCAATATTTTTTAATACAATAATGTCCAACCTAACCATTACAAATATTCCATTTATGGTAATTGTTTTTAATTTATATATATCATATAATTCTATACATTAATATTTTTTTCATTGCGCAGTTGATGTTAAAGCAAACAAGGTTTATATCAATTACTCATGTTTCTCATTCATAAATTTAACAATATTGTTTTTACTATTTCTATAAATCAATTATTAGTTGCAACTAATATGCACTTTGTATATTATCACAACAATTTGTTATACATATTCTTATTGTTTTATTCCTCTTCTTTCAGATATGGTTAAACAACAACTGTTTCAAATTAATGCGAGTTCGAATAACCAAATTCAACAACAACGCAAACGTAGAAGATTTCAACGTCGAAGCATTTATTCGTACAACAAATCAGACTCAAAACCTGAAGTTATCAAGAAAATGACAACATCTATATAAAATAAGCTCAGAGATAAAAGAGCAAAAAGAAAAGAGAAATATAAAAAATTCCGAGAAATTAAGCCTATTTTAGACGAACAAATTAGAAAATATCAAATTAAACGAGATCATCTTATTGATTCTATAGGTGATAATGAATTACTAGATTGGGAAGCTTTAATCATTTTATTAGACTCACTTGGCCAACCTTTAACTTCAATTTTAACTGACATTTATCACGAAGTTTGGCCAAGTGAACCATTTTGGGTTTATGTTGTTAAATTTGATGCTGAGTGGGAAAATCGACTGTACAACTACCTTTAAATTTATTATTAATGAAAGTATTGTTTTTTTCAGCATTATATTTCATTCTTAAGAGTATAATATTAAAACCAAAACATAATGGAATAAAACTAATTTATTCATTCAAAGAACACACGCTTAATAGGATAAAACTTTATCAGCAATATTAAATAGTACAAAAAAAATAGTTTACGCTATTTAATTAATTATATATAATTCTATTGTATAATAATAGTTTATAATCTGATTCGCCTAATTTAAAATCAAATTTTAATAACGACTAAACTTTGATGAACAAATAACAAAAAATAATTCTTTTGAATTACAGTTACATTACATTATACCTAAATAACATAAAATATAAAATGAAGTAAAACTTTATTTATTCTATTCAAAATAACTTACATATTTATGTTTCTAATATACAACAATATTTTTAAACAAAAAAATAACAATAATTAGTAAACAACTTTTTTTTCTATGCCAAATATAAATCTAACACCTACAAAATATCTTTACATTAAGCATCAAGTATTTATCTTTAAACTCTTCTTTTCTAAAATTATTCCGCGCATCGCGATGGTATTATACTAGTACATTTTTATAGCCTGTGTTGTCCGTGAGTTTTCGGGTCTTTGGAAATTTCAGTAGAGTTGTGTTATTGAGTTGTACATGCCGAGCGACATACCGTACAATTTTTCTTCTGGTTATTTAAATTAGTTTAGTCTATTTTTTCGCAATTATTATATTTCTGCAATAGTTGGCTTACTTGATCGTGGGGATTAGGTACCATTACGACATGTTCACGATCAGTAAACTAAGATCGTGACAAGACAAAATCAACAATAAGGTTTTTTAAGACTACAAAGTTCAAAGCATCAAAATATAGTAGCACCATTGAATAAGGATTTCCAATAACATCTAACATGAATTCCTCTAGAATTTTGAGAGAGAATCTTCCTCTTTATTTTGTTTATCAATTAAGGAGAAATAAAATCATCTGAAGCATTCCATAAATTAGTAAGACCAAGAACATTCATTCTCTCACCCATCTCTAGCAATTTTATGGTTTTTCTTCCTTTCACTAGTTTCCAAGCAAAAACCATTGGTTTGAGAGAGAGAAAATATATAATTGCTGCAATTTTGAGGGCATAAAATTCGAAATTCTTCTGTAATACAAGGGCCTCAATGCAAAACAATTCCCAACATTTGAATATCAAACTTCCTTCCCCTTATAAGACTGCGCGGTCTTGAAAGATTCAAATGGCTTCTTGACACTACATAGCCACAACAACAAATTCCGATTCGAATCCAATGACCACAAAGACAATTTTCTGAACCCATTCACCAAATCTGCTATCGGGTTTCTTCTTCTCATGGATTCTGATACCCCTCGTGCACGCATTGATCAAGTTAGTACCTTTTCGCTTTCACCGTTTCTCCTCCTAAACAACCCTAGTTTTTTTTTCTATTGTTCCACTTTTTAATGATTATAGGAACTCCAAAGTGATATTGATTCGAAATTAGATAACAGCTATAGGAAATTTCTTACTGAATATCTTGTCTTGCATCAATTTTCACACGATGGGGCGATTTTTTCTTGCCTTTTTTAGTTGTTCTTTGGGTTTCTTGAATATTTTTGTTTTCATTTTCTCATAATGACGTGTTGACCGTCTATTTCTGAGTTTGAAATTCAGACGAGTCAAGGAAGAGGCTGAAATTTCACTTGAAATGTCTCCGGAAAAGCAATTGATTAATTTAGAGTAACAATTTATTTCTCTTTTCCTTTATTATCCTGCTTTGATGCAGTTGTCTGCGGAGGATAGGTATAGAGATATCGCAATTTCAAGCAATAGTGTGTTGGTTTTTCCTCTCTCGATAAGAATGGAGTGTTGAAGAGAGAAGAAGAAAAGAAAAGAAAAAAGAAAAAGAAAAACTGATGTCCACCGTACTGAGTATATGGACCATATAATGCTTTGGGCATCAGATTCAGGTGCCTAGGAATTCCACATATCTAATAAGCTTTTCATTTCCATTACATGGGATGGGGGAAGGAAAAACATAGTGGCAATCGAACTCACACCCGGTGATACTCTCACCACATCTATAGCTAATGGAAAATATATAAATTGCCCCCTAAATTTTTCTGGACAAGCCATTTCTGTTAATTTTTAACTTGCAAGTGACTTGAATAAGATAGTTTATCAATGCTAGAATAAAAAAACACACCGCGAAGAAATATATCCATACCCTATACCTTAGTCACTATAAGTAGCAAAACATTCTTATGCTAATGCTGCTTGATGCTGAAAGCTTTTTAAGTTTTCGAAGTCGTGAAATTTGGAGTATCTGTTACTAGTGTAGGCCTGGGCTGAGTTGTATTAGTGTCTTCAGGATTGTGTAAGATATCCATCAAACGAAGTACTAGTCCACAATATTTCTATTACTGGTCTTAACTTAGTAGTACGTTAGTTTGATTTTGCCTACTGGGAGAAATGTGGTGATTTGCGAATGAACTTCTGCTCTTATCCATTTTACCTAGTAACATTGTCATTCATGGCGACATCAAGTGCTGGTAGAAAAATGTCAAAAATGTCCATTTCATTTTATGAGGTCAATACTGCTTTTAGATGATTTAAGTTGGTCCAAGCCATTACATTTGCTTGCTGCTCAGAACTTGCACTCTTGGATCATTTTTTTGATAACCGTGGTGTCCGGGCCAGCTTGCACGCACCTCGACTAATTCCATGGGATACATGCCACCTCCCATCAACAACAGGTACCAGGTAACTCTGTCCACCAAAGGTTAGACAGATGAGAAAAAATCACCTAGTGTTTTTGCCTCCGCTGGGATTTGAGCCTGAGGCCTCATGGTTCTCACCCATTTCATTGACAACTGGGCCACACCCTTGGGTCACTCTTGGATCATTTTAGTTGGTCCAAGTCGTTACATATTGCTTGCTGTTCAGGATTGCTGTGCACCTTTTTCAGGAACTTGAACATTTCTTACTTAACCCCAATGGAATGCCAATCCACTAACAAACTATTACAACTCTCTTTCTTATTATCTTCGTTGCTGTTTGTGTTTCTAATACTGTATATTTGTTCTACTAGTGTTATCACTATGATTGTCTCTATTATAACTATTATTCTGATGTCTTTTATTGGAGGAGAACGCTCTTATCTCCTAATTGTCCAAACCTGCATCTAGTATTTTCAGCAAAGGTGTCGGGATGCTGTAAAAGTTTTCACATTATTACAGTACATGCTATTAGTAATTGCAGCTTAAAGAACCTGTGTCTTTGTTTGTAACAAATGTTTTGTAACTGTGAATCATTGATATATCATTCTTGCATGAGATATCTACCATTCAGTTGGAAATATAGTTATAGATATCTAGCATTCAGTTGGAACTATAGTTATTTTCCTGCTTGTTGTATCATTAAAATGGTACTTAAGAGAGCAATAACTGAATTCCCTAAAATTTTGTTCCTCATATTTATTTACGCCACTGGCAAGCTGAAACAGGAAGATGAAGTTGTTACTTGTAGTCCTTTGGGTGCAATGTTGATATGTTCTTGTATGATTAATTTGTCACAGTGACTTTTAAAGCTTCAGTGCAGCAATGAGGATGTTGTTGGCCTGTTCTTTGAGTGTGATGTCTGATAGTTATGGTTTCTTTCTTGCAATATTTGAAGTGAAAAAATGCCTTTGTGTCAGGTTTATTCTTTCTTTTTTTTTCTGTTGCAAATTTAAAGAATTGACGTACCATATTGGGCAAAAGTTATTTTGAAATTTAACTTGAACTAACCATTTGCTGCGTAAGTCATGGAACTGTAATTGGCTGAAACCCCTCTTTTTGAAGAGTTCAGAAACTGTTAATTTTGTTATGGTAGCTAAAATAAGCATAGAATTTTATTTGAGGTGCCTATCACAGATCATAGGTAGCTTGCCCAACAGAAGCTGATTCAAATCCTGTCCTTTGTCTTTCGGCCACCAAAAAATTATATTTATTCGCTATTTTTGTACTTTTTCAGCCGTAAGCATAGGCTGTTGGTCATATAGAAAACTAAACAGAAGTTTTTTATAACTTCTGGTTAGCCAGGTAGCTTGCTAAATGCCCCAACATCAACTACAAATTTTAACATATAAAGACTTGAGGTATAAAAATCCTCTTACTATATCTTGACTACTTAGTCCAGATTCTATTTATGACACTTACCTTGTGGCAAAGGAGATGGCATAATTCTGCTCCCCTTTTACGGTTTAGCTGTTAACGAATGTGTATGTTAGACAGGTTTGCACTAAATATTGACCTTGTGGCAAAGGAGATGGCATAATTCTGCTCCCCTTTCAAGTTCTATTATTTTTATCCACCTCTCTTCTCTCTCTCTTCTCTCCCCCACCCCTCCCGCCCCCAGCCCCCTCTCCCTTCCCCCCTCTGTTTCTCACCCTCCACTCCCGGCGACCAGCCACCGCCGGCGACCCCGCAGCGGCGGCGCACACAGGTAACAGGTAACGTCACCCCACCCCCTCACCTCTCTTCTCTCCCCGTTTCACCTTTCTTCTCTCTTTCTTTTCTGCCCCCTTTTACCTCTCTTCTCTCTCTTCTCTCCCCCCTCCCGCCCAGCCCCCTCTCCCCTCTCCGTCTCTGTTTTTCCCCATCCCTCTCTTAGACTCCGGCGAGTCACCGGCAACCCCCCCCATCCCTTCTCCCTTCCTTCTTCCTTCTCTTCTCTCTCTTTCTCCCTCCCTCCCATCTCCTCTGCCACGCCACTTCTCTTCCCCCCGTTTCCCCCGCCTTTTTGTGTGGTTGGTTTTGTGTTTGTGCAGGTTTGCGGCGGGACGCAACAGAACTACCCGTCCCGATAAATCTCAGGACAAGTGACAAGGCGACTTTGTAGCGTTGGGAGTGAAGAGCTAAGCATCACCGCCCGGGACGTACAAGAGGAGGCAGCACTTGACCTTGGGCGCATCAAAGCCTACCTTCAGGTTTTTTCACCGGGAGTTGGTACCTCCCGCCTCTCGTTTAACCTTTACACCTTTTTTGTACTCTTGCTAGCATTTCTTGTGAGGTTTACTCTGTATAAGTAATTATAAATAATTGCATAATAGAAAATTCTTTTCTTTTTCTTTCGTGATAAAAATACTTCACTTTATCTTTGGGAGTTCCAACTATCCTGACTTAATTCTGTCTCAGTCACCGTGTGATCGGCACGGGTTCGATCCCAACCTTATCGAATAGGCCCAATCCACGAGGTGCCACTCGCTTCATGGTTCTCAGCGCTCATGTATCATACCTTAGCATGGCTAAGTAAATTCTCAGCAACGAGACCCTCGGCTCGTGTGCTCCCTACTTTGGCACAAGTAGTTTCAGGAAGTCAACGCCTTGGTCAGGACCCTAGGCCTGGACGATGACCCCTTCTCAGAATAAAGGATACTCCCAAAAATCTTTTCTTTCTAAAATTTCTTCTTGTGACCTTTCAGGTCTAATTCTTTTATACATACTCATACTGGTACCCTTAGCGTAAGGTGAGAATTAAATAAATATTCAAAAGTATTTATAAAGGTTCTTGATCCATCATGAATTTTCAACATGAAAATGACATATATAAATAACATAAAACTTTGAAATTTATACACGCAAAGCCAAATAATCATCTAAACTTTAGCTAGAAAATAATTCTAGACTAATAGGTATTTACTACTTCAATTAAGTATAAAGAATAACATAAAACAAATCTGGAATTTATGCACATATATTCAAATAATCATATAAACTTTAGCTAGAAAATAATTCTAAACTAATAGGTACTTACTACTCCAATTAAGTATAAAGAATAACATAAAAATCTGAAATTTATACCCATATATCCAAATAATCATCTAAATTTTTAATTAGAAAATAATTCTAAGCTAATAGGTACTTACTACTCCAATTAAGTATATATTAACTCTCTTATGCAATTCATCAAACACTTTGTGTGCATGCTTTTGTGAGTTAAACCACTTTAGTAAAGGGTTATATCAACTCACCTTAATACTTCTCGAGCCAATACGTAGGCTCCAACCAATTGACACCAGTCAAACAATCGATTCTACAACTACAATGCATTTTAATCAATTTTAAACTTTCACACTTAAATGTGAAATTTATTATTGATATAGAGGAAGAAGGAATTAACTATCCAATTCTTACCTACTACTATTTTGGGATAATTGACAATAGAGAATTTTATATACCTGAGTTCGCGAATTAGTGATTTGTAAAGAACCCTAGATTTTTTTTTTGTTGCGTGCGTGAAAGAAACCTCTGTTGAGCAGCGAACTCTTATGTTTCTTTTGTCCAAGGCAAAAGCCTTCTGTTTCTTTTGTGCAATGACAGAACGTGGGTAGGAATTAGGGCTTGGAGCCTTTTATTTTCCAATAGCCTTTTTATGGGCTTTTAGGCTCTTTTCCTTTTTTTTATACTTAACTAATAATTAGTGATACTCACTTTTAATAATTAACAATATTAAAACTATTAATATTTCCCTAATTGTGTATATATATATATATATATTATTTTCCTATAGGCAAGATAAAATAATAAAAATGGTAATAATTTATTTCTATAGTTAGCTTGTCTCGAAACTTTTAAAAAAAATTTGAGGAGTATTACAATCTTCCCTCCTTAAAAACATTCGTCCTCGAATGTTGGTAGGGCCTTATCCTTAAGCTAACAATCATTCCTTATGTCCTTGAACCTCTAAAGTTTTCTTAGCAATCCTAACCTTTCCAAGAGACTCAAAATTTTGGCTAACTCCCTAAATTTTTAAAAATTTCGGCAGAGTTTCCCTTGTAAATTGGACTATTCAAAAAAATATCCCTGTCAGAAATAACTCATCTACACCAACCACAACCAAATATACCATAACAGGCCATTCATATGTACCATACACAACTCATAAATTAATTACTCACACTCAGGCAAGGAGGTACGATAATAACTAATAATAATCTAAAGCACAACAACTTTAGCACAAGTAACTCACTTTAATGAATTAAATATACTACTGCATAACTAAATTACTACAACAACTAAGCATAATCTAGGAAGGACATAAAT